>JAJJMA010198045.1:6853-20706 GCA_023529015.1 Papaver nudicaule | reverse complement strand
TGCTTCACCAGTTCAATCCCAAACTCTAAGTCGTGTTGCTGAAAGAATCAACATAATTTATTGGGGTTTTGTTGGAAAGATCTTCGATTCTTATCAGGTATAAATGGAAATCCCTAAATATAGAAGTTTGTTTTTTTCTTTTCTATTTCATTACTAATCTCCGGACTAGCTTCAATTTTTTGAAGAAATGCCAACGTCCGAGAGAGTTTGCTCAACTGTAGATGTAGTAATTGTGTGATGTTAATGTATGCAGGCAACTAATCAGAGAAAGTGGAACATTGAGAAAGGAGTATATGTTGAGGAGTCAAAAGGAGTATATGTCGAGAAGTCAACAGGAGAATATGTTGTACAAGATGATATGATGAGTGACTCAAGGAGAGGTGGTGGTGAAATTGAGGATCTCTGGATGGAGATGAATCTCGCCTCAATGGAGATGAATCTCGCCAATAAATGCTCCAAGGTATTTCCTTTCAGAGAAAATAGGGTACTATCTATCTACTCTTTCAGACAATTGTGTATATGGTATTCTGAATACATGACTAGCTTTCTAATTACATGAGACCATGTTCTGTAGGTCATAGGTCATCTTCGTTTCTCCTATCTTCATGAAAACTACCTTTTTAATTTGATGCATATGTTGAAGATTGAAACTAGCAGCCTAGCATAGAGAGTCATTATTGGTTATAATTTATCCACCAACATGTTTGACTATATTTTTGTCTATGCTTTTATTGGTTTGTTACTTGATTAAAACATGGAATTTTGGTTTCTAAGTTTGATAGTCATGTCTTTTTTCCTTGCTCGTTGCTTAGCCAGTTAAATAAACGATTCTCTTACACCTTGTTTGGTTGGGGTAATTTTCTGACACTAACTAGTGAGACTTTATATACCCAATTAATTTGGTACTACACTGTGCTGAAAAGCAATGTTAATTTTGTGCTACAATGTGCTGAAAGGCAGGATTAATTTGTGTTACTATGTGCTGAAAGGCAGGATTAATTTTGTGCTACAATGTGCTGAGATCATTTTATACCTAAAGTAGTGAGACTTTATATACACAATTAATTTGGTACTACACTGTGCTGAAAAGCTATGTTAATTTTATGCTACAATGTGCTGAGATCATTTTATATCTAAAGTAGTGAGATTTTATATACACAATTAATTTGGTACTACACTGCTGGAAAACAATGTTACTTTTATATTACAATGTGCTGAAAAGCTATGTTAATTTTGTCGGTTCTGGACAGGTACTTTGCTTTTTATGGATATCTTGCTGAAGTGCTATCCTTCCAGTACCAACTTTCCGTTGTTGCCATAAATGCTTCTTCTCATCATGGAACAGTTACCAGTGCACGTGCAAAGCGAATTAAGAAGCATTATGCAGCTAAAATGCGTGAACTGCAGTATGTAATTCACTCTTTAAATTTTATGCAAATATTTAGGTACCTCCGGTTAGTAAGTAGTTAGCATTTGCAACATGTTGCACATGATGGTGTGTTGGTTAGATGCTTCTCTATGTAGGTTCGAAGTGTGCGGGTCAGATGAAACTAAAAGAAGTTGCTGACTTGCTGCAGAGATTTAAATGGACATAATGAAAGATGTGGGAAGACTTCTTTCGAATGTCATGGGGAGAAGTTTCAAACTGAAATGGAAAAACTTGAAGGAAGGTTATTCATTTTCGAAACACAGAGATAAAAACATGCATACTCTCTCTTCTGTCTTCTAAAATATTCATACTATGGAGACTAAAATTGTCTTACCAGTTTCGTGTCTGTCGGACTAAAATAGGCATACCTAATTGGTGTATGTCATACTAAAATCGTCATACTATGAAGTTGGATGAAAATTGTTTTACCATCTTCGGTTCTGTCGAACGAAAATAGTCATACCTTATTGGTGTATGTCTTACTAAAATGTTCATATTATGTGGTTGGACTAAAATTGTCTTACCAGCTTTGGTTCTGTCGGACTAAAATAGTTATACCTAGTTGGTGTATGTCAAACTAAAATATTCATGCTATGGAGTTGACTAAAATGTCTTACCAGTTTCGTTCTATCATACTAAAATGTTCATACTATGGGTTGGACTAAAATTGTCTTACCAGCTTCGGTTATGTCGGACTAAAATAGTCATACCTAATTGGTGTATGTCAGACTAAAATGTTCATAATATAGAGTTGGACTAAAATTGTCTTTTTACCATTTCTTAATGTAAATTTTTGTAATCATAAGTTTTCCTCTCATTTACCATTTCTTAATGTAAATTTATACTGCCAAAGCAAAAATTGTAGGATTATGGTCTGATCAAGAATGGTGGGATTAAATTTATATTGCCAAAGCAAGAATGGTGGGATTAAATTTATATTGCCAAAACAAGAACAGTAGGATTATATTTATAATGCCTGATCAAGAATGGTAGGGTTAAATATTGGATGTCGTAGGAGACCAACGTGGTTAGTTTTGGTTAACTATCGAACCAACGTGGCAGATGAGAAACGTGGGAGAGAGAACAGGTGGGGAAATTGTGGCAGTCGAGAACTTTTTTCTCTCCAATAACATATTTTTACAATTATCATTTAGATGTGAGTTTGATGCCCTCTTCTACTAATACCGTTCTATATCTCCGATTTTTCACCATCTTCTTTTCTTTCTTTTCTTTCTTTCGCTTGTAGATGTAGATGCTGATACCTACAGTAGGATGCTTTTTTCGCTTTTCTTTCTTTTCTTTCTTTTCTGGGTGGGAAGCATCATCCCATGTACTATATTTTTGACTAATTTCTAAGAAATTATTTTTGACTGATTTTTAATGATTTAATCACCTACCTAAACCTCTCCCACAATTCTCTTTTAGCATAGTGTAGTACAAAATTAATCCTGCCTTTCATTATATTGTAACACAAAATTAACATAGAAATTAAACCTGCACAGTGTAGTCTCAAATCAATTGTGTATATAAAATCTCACTACTTTATATATAAAATGATCTCAGTACATTGTAGCACAAAATTAATCCTGCCTTTCAGCACATTGTAGCACAAAATTAACATTGTATTTCATCACAGTGTAGTACCAAATTAATTGGGTATGTAAAATCTCACTACTTTAGATATAAAATGATCTCTTCCGCAGCATCTTAACCAATTCGGTCAACTTCCGACCATTGAAGCCTCATCATACATAAACCACATGAAACCTGCAGCACCAAATGAAACACAAAAGAAAAGAAAATATGAAACACAAAAGAAAAGAAAGAAGAGTCCCAAAATTTCAATAATAAACCTACCTTTCAGCACATTATAGTACAAAATAAACCCTACCTTCCATCAAATCGTAGCACAAAATTAACAGTGCCTTTCATACTCACAAGGAAAGCAACCAATGCGGAGGAAAGAGCTAGAAATCCATACTTCGCCATTCCTTCAGACATAAATCCCATGAAACCTGCAGCACCATATGAATTAAGGATTGTACTCCACCTCCACCCTCGAATACATCCGTCCACAACTACACATTGTCACTGAAAGAAGTCATGCATTGCAAAAGACAACCAGATGACAACCCACAATTCAATTTTTTCTAACAATGCAAAGATATAGAGGGGTTCACTGCTGAAATAGACTTCGCCTTTACCAAAAATGACCTGAGCACATTTTAAATAACTATCTAGCCAAGAGTAAGTGATAAGGGAATGGATTCACATCGTTATAGAAAGCACAAGCAATTCATTCCCTAATCAATAGAGCTCAGGACAACCTTAACAGGAAATAAAATAGAGATTTAGCACAACAAAGACAAACAAGTCAGTTTTCAAATTTACCAATACTGGCAAAACATTTTTACTATAACTAAGATGCACTACTACTATGACTATTTTAGTCCTACAGAAATGCAGATAGAATGACTATTTTAGTCCTACTGTTTCCAATATTGGTAAGACAATTTTAATACAGCTAAGATGCACTACTAGTATGACTATTTTAGTCCTACACTAACGCAAATAGTACGGCTATTTTAGTCCTACACCACAGGTGATACGTTTATGAACCATCAATGAATTCTAATATGGTAATAGAAGATAAGTTTAACAAGAGCATAAATGATGCATTGCACATTGAAAAAGAGTTTAACAAGGCCACTACTTGTATTACTATTTTAGTTATACACAAATGCAGTATAGTATGACTATTTTAGTCCTGCTGTTACCAATACTATAAGACATTTATACTATAACTAAGATGCACTACTAGTATGACTATTTTAGTCCTACACAAATGCAGATAGCATGACTATTTTAGTCCTACTGTTACCAATACTGGTAAGACATTTTTACTCTAACTAAGATGCACTACTAGTATGCCTATTTTAGTCCTACACTAATGCAGATAGTATGACTATTTTAGTCCTACACAAATGCAGATAGTACGAATATTTTAGTTCTACATCATTGGACATTACATATCATATCTTCCCTGTAAAGTTACATAGTTTTCAATCCTTGCAAATGCCTACATGCAGTAAACATGTACATATTTTATTAAAGAGTACATCTTAAAATTGATCTAAGAATGACGTTTCTTAATGAAGCATAGTTCAGGCACTAAATAAAAAACACAAACGACAGTAAACTGGAAGGTTAACCAAAATGGTTATGCACAATAAAGTATATGTAGATTGGAAAAACAAAAGGGTGAAGATTCGAAGTACTATTTCCTAAGAAAGCATGTATCTGTATAGAACTCAATCATTTCAACACGTACTAAACCTATGCAGGTCAAGATAATGAGTTTCTTACAGAATAGCATGACGAATGATCACGATATACCATACCTTTAAATTCACAGGCTTTATCAGGGGTCAAGTAATCCCAAGTTCTTTCTGATGCTTTTATAATCTTTAAATTTGTCTCACCATCAAGATTTGTCGTCTGTGACCAAACAAACGGAAATAACATCAGTTAAAGATAACCATCACCTTGATTCTTATTATTTATTTACATTTAGTGTAGAGATTCTTTGAACAATTAGTGAACAATTACTCACTTTACTTGAAGTTAAGGTAGGACAGTGTAGGATAAACTCGTCAGTTTCTAAATCAAAAGTAGTATCGTCTCAAGCTTTGAACATTAGAACCATGCCGAGTTCTGTCTGTACATAGCATCCAATTATTTGCATCCTATACGCCAGCGGTAACCACTTATCTTACTGTTCCTGGGTGCCATGTCCTTTAATAGCAGGTACAACCATCCCCTAAAAACATTTAAAGCGAAGCAAGCAAGCAAGCACCGTCACTGCGGCTGAAGCTAGAAGTAACCTACCCAATGAATATAGTTGCACTTTCGAAAGTTTAGGAGAATTTGTTTGCAACTTATCAGAGTTAGTACCGTACTGTTCATTACTGATTATTATGCATTCTTTAGAATGGCAATGAAAATAGTAGTTCTGAGGGTTGCAGAATATCTAAAATGGTAATTCTAAGGGTTGCCAAAAATGGTAATTCTGAGGGTAGCCAAAAATTTTATTCAAATGTTCCTATTTAAGTGGAAGCTGATGCAGTGCTGTTACTTCTCTCCCTTATACGGGTCTTTCATGTGGCTTCATTTAGCAAACATTTACTCAAATGACAGTCTATGAGGCCTAGAAACTCGCTCTACCTTATATTCTTGTGTGAGTCTGCATGTATCAGAAATGCCTTTTTTCAGTGACTGATGTTGTCAGATTCTCTACAGCTCATGCTAAATCTATAGAGAAAATTTTGATTTCGGTGTTACTAGGCAGGTTTTGACACGGAGTTACTAAAATTGCCAGATTTCATGCAAAAGAGCACCCAGCATTTGATAAGGATGTGTTTCCTTACAACATGGGCTATTGTCAAAAAGGTAAGGTAGCTAAAGAGCAGCTTACATTCATGAATGGTGTCTGTCTTATGTATTCTATCTTGGACTTTCTAGTGTTTGTTTTCACTGCCAAAGTGCAATGCTAACCTTGTTTTTTTGGTTTACTGTCTCAGGATCTAATATGGTTTACGACGAATCAATGAATCTGAGGAATATTCTTTGGCTTGCACCACTGCCAAGTACTTCCTCCAAAGATTGGTTGGCACCTGGTAAGTCTCTGAACCACATTCAACCACAAGCATTTTGTTTCACACTGCTACTATATCCAGAAAGAAGCAGTTTCTTAAACTCACTCAAAAGTGATTAATGAGCATTATCTAGGCTAAACTTCCCACATTATGAGTCTGGATATTATAGATCGAAATATATATGACATACTAAGACCTTCAACCCGCTCTATATTGACTAATGAGCACTATCCAAGCTAAATTTTACATCAAAAAAAGAGGAAAAAAAGTACCAACATGGTTCATTAGTCGTTTGAGTTGCACTATTAGATACACATATTAAGCAAAGGAGAACATTCTACTGGTCTGTAGGCAATAAAGAGAAAAAAGTACCAACATGGTTGCAGTGATTGTTTGAGTGCATTAGAGATTAACCTTATTCACAAATTCATGTTATTCAACCAAAACAACCAAAACAACCAAATCAACCATACCTAAATCATGTTATTCACAATGCAACCAGATCTAAATCATGTTATAAATTCAATATCACTCAAAATCACCTCAAAATCTGTAAGAACCCTAATCTCCAAAAATCGTCTCCAAGCAGTAAAAAAAGACAGCAACAAAAGCTTGCCTGCAA
Organism: Papaver nudicaule; assembly: GCA_023529015.1. Taxonomy (NCBI): domain Eukaryota; kingdom Viridiplantae; phylum Streptophyta; class Magnoliopsida; order Ranunculales; family Papaveraceae; genus Papaver; species Papaver nudicaule. Next base: position 14,000 of record JAJJMA010198045.1, on the reverse strand, counting down.
AAAAAAATACAATTATAGTTAGATTCTCCAAAAAATTTAAACCCTAATCTTACTCAAAACCCTTAATTCACAGAAACCCTAGTTGGATTCAAAATTAATGCAGTAAGAACAAAAAAAAATTACCTTTTTTTATCAAAATTAGAAGAGGGGCGAACTGAAATTGATAAGTGAAGACGAATTAGAAGAGGGGAGAATTGAAATTGATAGAGGGATGACGGATTAGAAGAGGGAAGAACTAAAATTGATAGAGGGACGAAGAACTGAGAAGAACGAAGAAAGAAGAAAGGTCAGTGAAACAAACAGAAGAAGCTTTAATCAAATTCAAGAGATTCAGAAGAAAACCTATGAGGCTTACCTTGAAATGGTTTCTTTAGAATCCAGCGATTCAATGATTTTGAGTCTTGGGTGTCTCTGGGTTTGTAACAGAAGAAGAAGAGAAGTAGAGTTATTGTTGGGTTAGAAGAAGAAGAAGAGAAGAAGAGAAGAAGAAAGAAGAGAAGTAGAGTTAGTAATTCGGGTGGGTTTACGGGTTTCTAAATAACGGGTAAACTAGAGGAGTTAGCTAGGGTTAGTTGGTCTGGTTAAATTCGAGTTGTAACAGTAAAATCGCTAACCAGATCGGCCAACAAATCGGAACAGACATGGAGTGCTATTTTTGAAACAGTTGCACAGAAACAGGATTTTGATGCAACAGTGAGATACTATTGCCGTTTTCTCATAAAAATATATGTAGCCATATTAAATTTGGATTTCGTTTGCTAATATTCCTATGAGAAAACATGTCATTTAACTCGTGTCAAATCATATCTCAAATCATACATCTAAAGAAAATTAAAAATGACATTTGACTCACCATAAACGAAATACTAAGGGGCAATAGATTTGCTTACGTACCTTCGAATCAAACAATACATAAAGCCATTCATTTCAAATGTTCAAAATGTTTGTTACCTCCTTATCCATACTAATTGACTCAAAGATGATTAACATTCTCCCAAATTTGGTGTCCATGGCATTTCACACGGATAAGCACATTCTGGAATCTTGGTAAAGGGAATGTTTTATTAACATGAGTCGACTCTCTTGGCCAAGTCAGCCACCACCATATACTCCAGTACTTCCAGCCTCATGGTAATACCATTATGTTACACTCCAATGCACCACACTCCAGTAACCTTGCCACTATCATATATAGACTCCAATACCTTCCATTCCCGTGGCAATACCACTGTTTTACATCTTAATGCCCACTACTCCGGTAACCAAGTCACCATCATATTACTCATGTATCTCTTGTACTTCCGACCATTGTATCTTGTTGTGCCTCCCATCCATGTTGTTAAGTTACCTTCATATGATCCTTCATCTATATAACACTCCAATCTCTATTACTCCCGTAACCTCATGTACCTCATGTACTTCCAGTCACCAACGTATAGTGTTGTTGTAAAGACACCTTCATATTATCCTTCACCTGGTGTAACATTCCAATGCTCTTATTCCCGTAAGAAGGCCACCGTCACATTATTAATTCCAGTACCATCTATCCCCGTGGAAATACCACCGTCTTACGCTCAAATGCCCCATACTCCCGTAACCTAGCCACCATCATATACTCACTACTCATGTATCTCCTGTGCCTCCGACACATTTATAGTGTTGCGCTTCTTTAGTTTTTTTATAAAAATGTGTAGGTGGTGCCTTCAAATTTTTAGATAATGTATAAAAGCTCTTGTACTATATGATGACTTATAAAACGACTACATGCATTACATGGTGAGAGTCAGCTTTAAAAGGTATTCTTCGATTTCGTTTCTTCAGCCAGTTGATTAAACTTGAAATAAGTTTATAGTTGCACGTATTATTGATGCATGACCTCGGGCATTATACAATGATCCCGTGCTACGGGTCAATTGATTTACCTACCTAAATTTGGCCCCATGCGTTAGTATTTGGCCCCATGAAAAAATAATTCTGGCGGATATTATATAGCAAAATCGGAAAACCCCTTATAAAAGATGACGGTTTTACCCTTTCTCAATTAGTTGCTAATTAGTTAATTAGAGTTTAAACAAGATTAATTAGTCTTAATTCTCACATTAAAACAAAATTAAAAATGATCAAACATTATCAAACATGAGAATCACCCAAGTTTTTTTAACCAAAATCTTGAATCTGAACAACACATAATCGGTCTATATATATAGAAACATAAACCGATTATGCTTGGCTTCTCGAACAATCGGTATATAGTTTTACCATCATTCGCCGATTGTTGTTAATCTACCCAGAAATTCAAATAAATCAATCGGTCTATGTTTAATGATATATATACCGATTTTTTAGAATCGGTCTATGTTTAATGATATATATACCGTTTCTGAGTTTAGATTTGAAAGTGATAATTAGAATCGGCACATATATTGCTATTTATTAGCCGATTCTTGCCTTCATTTTCAAAAATGAAAAATTAATATAAATAATCGGTTTATATGATAAACTATAAGCATCGATTGATAAGAAAATTAGAAAACATCCTGTAACTTTATTCGGATACAATCGGTCTTTATAAGCCTGTTACATGCGCCGATTTTACACACAACAACAAAATCAAGTTTATATACATTTCATTTGGACAATTTAAACATATCACTAGAAGACTATTGTTCGAGTTCACGACTACTGTAGGTAGTTCATTTAAAAAAAAAGTATCACCCCTTTCCCCAGATCCTTGCCTTGCTAGTTATCAACCCAAAACAAGCTTCTATCTTTCAATCCAACCAGACCCCTCTCGTGATTCAGTGAGTAGGCATCCTCTTAGTTGTTTCCAGGCAGCACAGATTAACCAATTAACACCCAACAGAACCTACACTCTTCAGACGAACATAACCCATACAGTCACTCCACTTCAACCATGGCAGACACATCATCTTCTCCCTCTCAAAACTGATCCTCCTGGCTCCAAATCTTTAATCCAACCTTAACCCATCTCATGATTCAGCCACTTAAGCACATTCACATCTTAAAATTCAATTTTCTTCAACTGGAACCAACAGTATCAGCTGACCAATTCCTCCCTGTTCTCGCAGCTTTAATTCAGGTATTTTAGCAAACATCTAGAGTGCGTTTTCCTGGTAAGCACAGCTCCGTCCCTGCACTGAACTAAACGCATTCGACAATAACCCATATTCACAAAGCATACACAAATCTCAGAAATTCCTTCTTGGGGCTTAATATGCCTCTATGAACGATTTCAAAGTTTAAGAAGAATAGGCTGCCACAAATTAGAATCCAAACCTTCCCCTGTAGTTATCAACAACAAAAATTAATAAGAAAAACAAAACAAAAAAACAGAAGACACTAGAGGTTATCAGAAATTGAACTGAATCGGAAAATAACTGAAAAACGGACTAGATTGAAACCAAAGATAGGAAAGTCTAAGGAGAGAAACTGAGATGCTATCTCAGCATCGCCATTACCTAAAGCTTCAAAACTGGATATTTTAGATCAGATTTTGATACCAAAAATAACTGATTTTCTCTAAATGGAAAAGGGAAGAAAAGAAAGATTGAGACTATTAAAACGTATTACAGGACTCAATTTGGAGAATGAACTGAGAAGGGAAAACTGAGAAAAGTTAAATACAGAAAGAATCATTCAAAGATTTTGACCTTAATTACAGACAGATTTTAGCTCAGTAATGGAAACCGAAAACCAGAAGAACCAGGAACAAGAAAACAGACATATGGAAGCAAAATCACGAATGGGTATTAAGTATTAACAGTAAGCCATTAACATAAAATAAAAAAAACAAAAATAGAAGCCCCAAACTTTGAAGAAATTGAAGACATGAGTTGTTCTTTTCTCAAATCTCATAAAAATCCATTGCTAATAATAAAAATCAAATTTGTGAAAATAAAATTAATCCCCATCTCAACTGCATCTTGGGAGAAATTTATGAAGCGTATATGATACTGTGATGGAGTTTGTGTTCATTTTAGGAGATCGATTGTGGCTGTTGAGAGGAAGAAGAAAGAGAGAAGAAGACAGAAAATGTTTTGGTATAGGGTTAGGTGTTTATATATACTTCAATGAACGGATGAGATCAAAGATATCTAAATGTGCATGGCTAGGATACATTCAAGTAGTTACCAATCGGCACTTCGAGGACACTGTATAAACCGATCGGCACTTCGAGGACACTGTATAACAATCGGTTAGTGTTGTGCAATTTAAGTACCGATTCTGAGTTATTTTATTTTAGATTTTTATCAATTAGAATCGACTGTTATGTTACGAAACGTAAACCTATTATGGTAATATTTCACAATCGGTATATATAATGACCAATAGCCACCGATTATTGTTCTTGTTTTTCAAAAATGAAGAACAATCGTTTAATGTGGTGGCTAATAAACACCGATTCTGGAAAAAAATTACTAAATGAAATTCAAGGTGGGAGGAGCGGAGGCGGCAGCGGCGGTGATAATGGTGTTTGTTTTTTTTTTTTGGTTTTTTGTAGTGGTGGTGGTGGTGGAGGCGGCGGCGGCGGTAGTGGTGGTGGTGATGGAGGCGGCGGTAATGGTGGTGGTGGAGTAGGATTTTTTTTTTTTGATAATAAAACCTTAGATTAAACTAAAATATCAGACATAACATAGTTGTTTTCTCGCTCAGCGAGATTGAGGCAAGCCTCATTAGAGATTACATCAAAAAGAAAACAAGGAGGATATTGTTTAAAAGAGAAAGGAGCAGGAATAGTTGAGTTGAGTTTCTCAACTAGAGTTCTAGCTGCCATGTTTGCCTCCTTTGCAATTAAGTTAAAAACATAATTTGTACGATTACGCAAATTGCTTAGTAATGTCTTGCCCGTGTTGTTCCAAAGCGATCTAGTCTGCCACCTTTTTCCTTCAGTTTTTCCCAAAATGATGTCCTGAATAGCTTTACTGTGTCCTTCTACTTCAAAGTTTGTTTCATGTAGTTCCAGACTCCAGTTTATTGCTGCGGTGATAGCCACAATCTCTCCTTCATCCCTGCTTAGAGCTTCCACTGCTTGAGCTCTTTCTTCCCTACAAAAACCATTAGAGTTTCTCGCAATTAAAGCATAACATATCATATTAGTGCCAGAGTTCCATTTGACTGCCAAGTTGATTTTAATTGAGTTTGGTTTTGGGCAAGTCCAGTCCTTAATCTCTATAGACAGCTGAGTTTGTTGTTGTCTAGTTAGGTTGAGTTTTGGCTTATTATTATCAACCCAAAAAGAAACTGCTCTTTTCATAACAGACAAAGGGGAGTGGTTTAAACCTTTATACATTTTGTCACATCTAGCTTTCCAGATATGCCAAATCATGGCTGCACAAAAACCACTCCAAGAGCCTGTATTACTATTCCATCCTATGGGTTCTACTGACCATTCAGATATCCAATCTTGGAGGGTAGGGGTTTGAACTCCTGGAGGAAAAGGACTATATCCTGAAGTAAACCAGACTGCCCTAGCAAAAGGACATTCTATTAACATATGTTCCATTGTTTCATTATCTGCTAAACACATCTGACAAATGTTAGGAACATCAATGAATTTAGAAATAGTAGCAGCGCAGGAAACCATTTTTTGCATGCATTTGTAAACAAAGTTATTTGCTCTAGGGGCAGACTTTATTGCCCAAATTTTATCCCAATGGGAGTCAGGCAAAACCGTAAAACCTGTTAAAGCTCTGTAAAGAGATTTAGTTGAAAAAAAACCATCCATTTCTAGAGTCCATTGAATGGTATCTCTATTGTTAGAGTTGAATTTAATAAGACTAATAGCTGTAGCAGTGTTATAATCAAAAGTGTTTCTAATCAACTCTTGGTTCCAATCAAGAGTTATTGGGTTCATTAACTCACTTACAAAGATAGGTCTATCATTAGTTAGAGAATCAGGTAAGGGGAAGATTCCCGGAAGCCATCTATCCTCCCAGATTCTAGTGGTTTTACCATTACCTATTTCCCAGAAACAATAAGGTCTAATATAACTCAGACCTTTCTGGATACAATTCCAAATCCATGATCCAGTTTTGTTTACCTTGACATCTAAGGCATGAGGACAATTTCTAAAAAATTTCGCTTTTAACAACTGCGCCCATAGAGCATCCGGGTTGGCTAGCAAGTTCCATGCTAGCCTTCCAAGCTGAGCTTTATTATTAGCTTTTAGGTCTCTAAATCCTAGACCCCCCAAATTTGTTGGTTTGCAAAGTGCATCCCAAGCTTTGAGGATTAGATCTCTTTTACCTTCCTTCTTTCCCCACCAGAATTTTCTTTGTAGGGAAATGAGTTGGTCAGTAATTTCCACTGGTAGTTTAAAACATCCCATTTGATATATTGGTATTAACTCTAGAGTATGCTTCACAGCGATAGTTCTAGCTGCCTGAGTTAGCTGCCTACCTCTCCAGTTTTGAAGCCTTGATTTAAATCTTTTTACCATAGAGTCGAAACATTTAATTTTCGACTCAGATGTAAACATAGGTGTTCCTAAGTAGGTTTCATCTGAGCTTATTTTCCTAACTTTCAATATACTCATAATAAGTTTTCCAAACCTATTGGGTAGTTTTTTAGTAAAGAAGATACCTGATTTCTGAAAATTTATGCTTTGGCCTGAAGCCGAACAGAAAGAGTTCAGAATAGCCAAGAGGTTTCTAGCTTCAGCAAGACTGGCTCTTGCAAAAATGATGCAATCATCCGCAAAAAGCAAATGAGATACAGGTACACTATCTCTAGCTACTCTAATACCATGAATTGATCCATTTTGTTCACCTTTTTTTAAGAGTCTAGTGAGTCCTTCCATACAAAGAAGAAACAAATATGGGGATATAGGATCACCCTGACGGATTCCTCTAGAAGGAGTAAAAAAATTCCCTGGAACTCCATTACACAAAACTGCAATAGCTGGAGTGCTTATACATTGAAAGATTAAATCACACCAATCCTTAGAGAAACCAAGCTTTTCCATTACTTTCATTAGATAAGGCCAACTAACTTTATCAAATGCCTTACTCATATCTAATTTTAAACCCATTAGACCTATGACTTTTTTGTTTTTTTTGAATTTGTGCATGGTGTGGATCAATTCCTGAGTCATGACTACATTGTCAGTGATCTGTCTATTTTTCAT
>JAJJMA010198043.1:0-12509 GCA_023529015.1 Papaver nudicaule | reverse complement strand
TGCTCACCTGGTGTCCATATAGCAAGAAGGTACGAACAGTGATCATCAGGGTCTCGTCTTGGCACCTGTGATCGAGAACATTCAAGTGCATTAGGTATTGAGATGAGTCGATAAAAAATTGTGAGGCCTGTAGAGGAGAGAATAACTAACCCCTTCCAGTAGAGGGTGTGAATCTGGAAGTTCATAGCTGCAATCAAAGGGAAATTGTTAGCATAAGATCTTATCGATTGCTGAGGTTCCAAAACACCAGATTCGGGCCTCATACGGCAAACTTGGTATTTAATAGTTACTTACACTAGGTGTTCTGTTCGGAGTCGGTTGACATTCTTCAGCTTTGGTACTGGGATGGAAGCAGCTTGTGGAGTTATTGCCACTAATGCATTGGAAAGACTGCCTTCTTGGAGTTCCATTTTGTTTTCTTGCATGTAATTCTGTAAGGTAATTGTAAACTCTTCAATGTCGAGGTTGATTGAAGGAATTACATTAGGACACTCGCCGAAAGCATCTTCTATATCACTCTCCAGTGTTTCTGCATAATCATTCTCTGGTGTTGCCGGCTCTTCAATAATAGGCTCACATTCATTCTTTCTGATTCTTGTTCCTGAAGCCAGATTTGCTTCTAGTAGAGGAAGTGACATCGTATTGGCATCCATGGGTGGATTTTGGAATTTCCCCGTAGGAAATGAAGTTACAATACCCTTTTCCTCTGGCCCTGGCAGGGCGAGCCTCGCACTGTACCAAAACATTGATTATTATCAAACTAATTTGATTAGGACGCTAGTTTCATAGTGAATGTGTGTGACCATCTAACAATAAAAAGAGCCTATCATGCCGACTCTTGAGAGATTGTTTATATTATAGAGCGACAAGATACTTTGTAAAGGATTTACCAAGCTCATAAATGAAACTCTCATAACGGTCAATCCAAATACTAAGTCCGTGCCTTCTACATGAGTATCCAACACCCATCCTCAGGGGGTAAGAAATAAAGCTTTAGGGATGAGACAGGTATACCTCGCAAATGCACTTGCAAAGTGTCTGCATTCTGCTCTCATTGGACATGCATTGCAATTTGGCTTGCTCTTAGTACAGAATACCTGTATAAATTCATCCATGCAATTTCAATTAGCCAGGTTATTTAACTTGTCACACTTGCATTTACATCAACTGGTAAATGCAGTACATACCTTTCCAAATGTAATCAACTGGTAATGCAGCTCATACCTGTGGTTACATGATGTTAATCAGTAAATGGAATAAGATAGTAACTTTTTTTTTCCCTCCTAATAATCAAATGCAGTTTGCAAGGGTAACAGCTTTAAAAGGATTATGAGCTCACAATGTCGGTTGGTCAAGTGTGCATAGCCGCGGCCAAAGAAATTTCTGAATGGTCTCCAACATTGGGTACCTATACCGGAATTACAAATTAGCAAGTTTCATCACTGGGAAAAAATTGTGTTGATGATCTTTATTACATGTAAAATACTCACAGTTCTAGAAGATGCAGTTGAAGTTCCTCAGGCAATGGTTGGAGTGGTACCCATCCTAGTCTGACAGCAATGCGTCCAACATTTGTGTCAACCTATTGCAAATTCGTAACATTGGGGATGTGTGTAAGTCTTTATTTCTTTTGCATTTAACACAAATTGATAAGATTATCAGTTTATATCTTACTGGGAAAGCGAGGTTGTGAAGTGTCAAAAGTCTAACACACTCCACGCTTTTGAGTCCCAATCCCCTTATGCTAAGCAGATATTCCCTACAAAATGGTAATTTTAGCAGCGAAAACAAATATTACTATCAGTTGACACCCGAGTGTTGCTTGGAACGTGAAAATATTGAAAGAGGTGTGCTCCAAGTTTGTTGACTTACTTTGCCTTGTCAGGGGGAACATCCCTTAACCACTCTAGGTCGATACTTCCATGATCACTAACAAGCCGGTTGAGGAAAGCCTGCAAAAGAAGCAATCATTTTCATCTCTTCCAAGGGTCTACCACTTTAATGCATTCATACAAATTGATGATACTAACAATTTTTGCCTGAGTTGTTGGGTCATAAAAGATGAACAGTTACGTGCTTACCTTGATTCTCTCTGCGAGCATATTATTCATTCCTCGCTCTTTGATTGCGTAGGCAATCTCACTGACATCTGCAGTTCTCACTGCTTCCCAATCCAGAGAATCCATTGTGTTGTTGCTTTTTTCTCTTTTTAAACCTTTCTGATACACATCCCTTCGCAAACTATCCCAGTCAAATTCTTTCTTTTTTTCCTTACCAGGCTTTCCTTTGGCTTTTGAAGCATTGATGGTTGTCTCACTAAATACCCTGTCTGAAGAATGTATTTGCTCTTTCTGAGATGTTTGTGTATCTGTCAATGACGTACTGCCTTCAGCATCTAAGTTCTCGCGTGAGAAATTTAAGAAGTTTGTGTGAGATTGCTGCATCACACTGCCCATTTGAGCCTGTGCCTCAGCAGGTTTTGAAGGTTCTGTGGCTGTATTGCTTTGATGTAGGAAGGTCTCATCTCTAACCTTTTGAAGGTGATTCCATGAATCCTGGTGCTCTCCAATGAGATTGTCTTGTCTTGCACTTATATCTGGGATCTCTAAGTACTTGCTTGTCAATAGGTGTGTATCGGCTCTGAGTGCAGCTTCAGCATTTGCAGACAACTTTTGTCTGTTGCTTACAGTTTCAGAAATTGGCATTACCATTTTACACATTGAGTTTGGATCTATTGCGGTTGTCATTTGAGGAGCATTTGATGACAAAGAAAACCTACTCTCTGTTCCCAGCATCTTTGGTGACTCCACCTCCTGTACTACTGTCTCTGGGGTCATCTGCAATAAGTAGTGTGGGGCATTAGGCAACTGCATTTTGGAAACTGAAGTGGAAGGGCACACAGAAAAGAGCTCTTTCCATCCATCTTTTCCGCTCGTGCTTACACTTTTCTTTTCTTGTTGCTTGCCTTCTGATTGATCCGGACAGCTTTTAGAGTTTAGATTTAGTGCGAATCTCCCACTTTCTTTACTATAACATTCTTGCAGCAAGGGGGTACCTCCCATCTGCAAAAGTTCTGTAAAAGAAGGAAGATTACTGACACTGTTTGATGTACAACTGGGTGTCATCTCTGGTCCTGAGGTGAAATAAGAGTACGATCTGATTCTGTCATCTGTACAAACGCTTGAAGAATCTACAGATACTTGAGATGAAACCACATCTTCCAACTGTCTTCTGACCTCATGCCCTAACAAGCTCTCACCTCTTATCCTTGCAGTAATGTTTCCGTCGGCTGCTTGATATTCAGGCGAGTCTATTGAATTCTGAGAGGAAACTACTGAGTTTTGTGAGGAAACTATGTCTTCCACTGCTTTCCTATCTCTGGATTCTACCAAATGCTGACACCCTGTTCCTGAGTTCAAAGAACCACCAACGCTGCTTCCAAATGATTCATTGCTGTGTCCTGTCTCCCTTTCTTCTAACTGCAGTTCACGGATGTCAACATAGTCTTGTTCAGATAATAACTGATCTTGCATCTTTTCTTGCCAATTGATGTTGTCATCTGAATCTATAGTGCACACCTCTGGCTCTTCGACTATGATTTGTGTTTCATCTTTGCAGCATGTATCATTGTTGGTTTCCATTTTTAAGGGAAATCGGGCCACAAGACACATGAAGGCAGAGCTGTAGAGTAGAAGAATTAGTTTCTGCGTTTCTATGATCATCATCCCTACAAGGATTTTCTTACAGAATTTCAGTTGACTAAATAGTACAGAACTTGAGGCTTACCTTGAGAGAATGTCAGAAACATTTTGCGTAAGAAAGACTCCAACTACTGAATCCACGACAGATCCTTTCCACTTCGAGAAGCGTCTGTCCCCTGTAAGGACATACATTGGCTTGTAAAATCTTTCACTAAGTACTCCATAAGGAGCTCATGGTTATCGTTTATTCTTTCTTGATTCAGATTAATTGAAGGGTTTTGCATAAGGTAAGCACTGTGTTTGCAATCAACAATTCTAAAGGCTGGCAGGATTCAGTCTTGTCATAACACTAATATGCAGTTTATCTCTTTCAGATATTTATTTTTCTGTTTGATTAATGTTTTTGACTATTCATTTATTCTGTTGTAAGGTTAAGGCAGGCAGTTTTGGGAGTTGAATTTACAGGCATATCTCATTTTTAATCAAGTGCCCTATTGTTACTCACAGACACGTGCCATTCACTAGAATTGTCACTGTGTTTTCTATTTGTTGTATCATCAACAACACAGTCCCAACTGTTAAGATTACTGATATGTGCCTGTGTTACCAGCTTATTCTGTCCAAAGGTATGCCTTTCGTTGACTTAAACATATGACTTATTAAAAAAATTAGGAACAATCTACTTTGACTTATTTGGTACCTTGGATGAGATGCATGCGGGCAATAAACGAATCTGCCCTTCCACGGAAAACTTTTCTTTCTTCTTCCCACCATTTTTCTTTATCCTGAGTGGTCCCGTCAACACCATCATTGTTTTCTATTCCCATCAGAAACTTCCACACTCTATCCGTTTCTGGATCAAGATTAACTTTGGGCCGCAGCTGTTTTTTCTTGATAGCATTAAACAGACCTTCATACGGAACCATTTGGCCCCCTCTTCCAAACGGAACCAGTGCATATTGTTCTGGCGCCATCACATCTGTCCTCGCCTCATTGATACTTAGACGGTCTATTTTATTTATTATCTCATCCATGGAAAGCCATGCCGTATCTAACGGACCTGCAACGAAAAATTCAAGTAGTTGCTTCAGTTAGTTGCTACAGGAATTGAGAAAAGATAGTCAAAAACATATTATCTTCTAGAAATTTAGTTCCATTAGAATTACCTCTTGGCTTCTCATTGACTGTATGTTGGGTATGCACAAACGTTTCATGTTTTTGAAGGCTCTCGTTGTTTTTTCTGGAGCGGGAGCCAGAAATCCCATTATCATGTGTTTTTGGCGGCCGCCCTCTTCTTTGCTTCTTCACTTGGTTGTCTACTGCTAGGTCTGCTCTGCCTTTTCGAGGCCTAGGGGAGTTCTTGTTTCCTAGCTTGTCACCAGGGATTGGTGCCATTTTTTGAGGAGTTCCTGGCATTTTAGTGCAATCAAGAGTTGTAGTAAGGGAACTCAGTTCACAGATCTGTGTAGCTACTTTTGACCGCTTCTTAGTTTGACCAAGGTTTGGTGTTTTCTCAGTCTGCTCATTAATATTGGCCCAACTTGGTTTTTGGGTCTGTGAAAGCAATGCTTCCCAAGTATCTGGCACTCTGCAGATTTGCTGATTTGCGACCGCTTGTAACTGCATATTTGATGCTGAATGACCAGCTCTATTCTGGTGGTTTATACCGACATTGTTCAACTGAGGGGCAATTCTGCTTTCGGCTTGGAATGCAGTATGATTGGTGTTGACATTATTCACTTTGTATGCCATCATTTTTCTTGTATTTTCCAGGAAAGCTGCAATCGAAGAATCCAAGCTAGAATTGACAACATTCTGGTCTTTCTCTATCCTCGTTTTCTTGTTAATTTCTGAAAAAGGTAGCTCGGGAGAGCTGCTGTTTCTGTGGTATCCATGTCCTAACTTCTGCTGGTAGGTTGGGAGAGTATTCACATGGTTTCTTAATGGATTCATTGATTGGAGATTTGTCTCAGCGATGGTATGACAATATCCTCTCTTTGATCCCCTCGTCAGTTCACCTCCTCCCAACTGTATTTGGTTGCTGTGAATCAAATTATTTTGGTTTGTGAATCGAATATCACTCTGAAGAATGGAAGCTGTAGCATTTTGTTGATATGATTGGGTATGTTGATTCCTGATAGGAAGATATTGTTCTCCACTGTTCTGGCAGGTATCTATGACGACTGTGTTATTTCTGCTACTCAAAAGAGCAGTCAGATTTTCCCGTGCTACTTCTCTCCTTGTAGGTGTCGGGGTAATTGGAATTGGTTTATCAGGGATTGAGATATAATCTTCCAGAAACTGAGTTGATGTACAATTGAGATCAAATACAAGTCTTGCTGGTGAATTTTCTACCACAGCCTCCAGTCCTTGTGGAATCTCCGTTGTCAATTTGGTTTCACTATTAACTCCGCTACATATCTCATTGGTTTGGGATTGTGAATTCTCCTTACACCTGCTTGAAGAACTGTCCACAATGCTGCTCAGCAACCCCTCGTGATAACCCATTCTGTTGCCATGGCCTCCATCTCTTACTTCTACCAAGTCGAAATTTAATACCTTTTTAGCAGATTTGGGTGTGACCTGATCTGCATTGACCTCTTCTTCAATATTGGCTGCAGGGGTATTTGAGGATTTAAGGCCATTTTTCCTCACATACTTTCTTTTCACAGATGGAGTTTCTTTCCCAGCAGGCTGCTTGGTGCGATGGTATGGAGTCTTACTGGGTTTTTTGCCTTCAATGAAAACTCTGGGTCTGACTTTTCTTCGCTTAGGCTTCAGTAGCGGTGTCTTATTGAGGTCAATACCGTGCTCCTCTGTCCTGTCTGTGCTTTGATTCTCTTTAAGCAATGTAGAAGCTGATGGTGAGTTCACTACAGAATGCAAGAGTGAATCTTGGCATTGAATCTCAATACCATTGTTACTTCCTTGGTCGACTTCGTTGTTCACCAAATCTGATACTTCCGCTGAGACATGTTTTGCAATTTCAGATTGTCGGTTTACTGCTCCTCCCTTACTCTGAGGTGGTGTAATAGGTGAAAACTGTAAAGATATATCACCATTTGAGACTGCATCAGCAAATGTTTGAGATGGAGAATTAAGGTCGAACTTGGGACGGTATGGAACAGGAAACCCATCTGTAGAAGTGCATGCAATTAATACATGAATCAACAAAAAATGTTATTACATATTCAGGTCAATCATGTTTCACATTTGGTGTTCAGTGTCCATGTCTGAATAATATTTCAAATGAATGATAATTTTCTGCATCTAAAAGTTCAGAAATCAATTGCAAATGATAGTTGATAACAATTAATCTAAAGAAAGCGATATGTTTACAGTCACTTACACTGAGGTACTTGCGGTGAAAAGTTGCTGTGATTATTCGACAAGTTAGAGCTTATTACAAAATTCTGATCTGCAATTGGCCTATCTGAATAGTGCAGGCTACCACCAACATGGGAATTTGAAATTGGGAAGTTTGAACTGCCGACTGCAGCATTTTCATCTCTTTGGGAGAGAATTGCGGCGGCCCCGTCAGGCGTTCCACTGAGAGCTAATAATTCCGAAAAACCAATATTATCCCACACTGAGCTGACTGTATTACTACTACATGAAGTTTCTGGGAAAGGGTTGTGAACAATGTTTGTTACAGTTCTGTGATTCCCAATCAAAGCTTCCTCCCAGGTACTCATTCCTCTACTTCGATCCACATAATCCATTGAATTAAAGCATGCATTCATTACTCCATTAGAAGAAGTAGTACTAGTAACATTGCTATGAAGAAGACCAGTATTCTGGTGAAAAAACTCAGCTGGAAAACCAACTCCAACGGCATCAATCCAATTTGGTTGGCTCCCATTAGAGTTCATAGGTTGTGGTCTTATTGGCATAGGTTTTGCAGGTGTTACTGGAATCCATGTACTCATTTTCTCTTGCCTTCTACTGAAATCCATCTCGGCTCCCTCCTCGGGATCCACAAATATCCAAGAAAACAACAATAAATCCTAATTTAATCTCATGTCTTCTTCCTCTTCAAAATCATCAAAACTGAGTGATTCTATTTTTGGTAAATCTCTCCCCACCTGAAACCCCATTCTGGCAAACCCCCTTTATTTCCTAGTTTTCAACATTCTAATCAGCTTATGAAATGAGTAAAGTGATTATAAGTCTTGTTCCTCTAAAACCCAAAATGAACACCAGAATTCAGAAAGAAAAATAATTGTAATCAAGACATCCCACTTATAAATCCACACCTCCTTAAATTCTCAGATCTCTACAAACCAAAATCCAACCCACCTTCTTCACTTGTTTGTCAACATACAGAAAATCTCTAGGAAGACAATAAATCCTTCCTAAGAAAATCAGATTTTTTTAGAAGAAAATTCAAAGCTCTTAAATTTCATACAATTTCAGGAGATAACAAAAATTTGGTTCATCAACCTTAGACACTAACCAACCCATAATCCTAATTAAGTCACTGTGATCTCTGAAGATACTCTCAGATATTAGAGAGAGGACATGCAAAGAACTTAAATGAAAACAATTTGAGGAAAAAGAGTACAAAATGTAAATAACAAAAATCCAACTAAAAAATTAATTAGTTTCCTTAGCTGTTTGTTACCTGCTAGTGTTTATGGTCAATGCCTTCATAAAAATCGATCCTCAGAGGTATCATGCCATAACAACCAGAACAACCAAACTGAGAAGAGAGAGAGAAAAACAAGAAATAAAAGAAAAAAAAAAGCAGAAATAAGTCCTTACTGTAATTTTTATATCTTTTGATTCTCCCTCGTTCAACTCATAAATTACATTTTTCACTAACGTCTAGTATAATACTTGGTAGTATATTCGTTGCAAGTCCTACATCTACGTATCCGTGTACTGTATAGGATTCAATTAATACTTCTGTTAGTTTCCTTCGGTAATTTTCACGAATCTGCAAGGTTGTTTCAAAGTGTTAACCATACTTGCCCATTAGACGCGGCGTGTGACTGTCCAACTTGACATAAACACGTGGTTTAATTACAAACCACATGCCTTGCTAGTTTTGTTTACCCACTCTCCAATTGGGGATTTTACTCTATCAAATCAGTTTCTTAGATCTATGTTACTGATGGTTGGATTATTTGTTGGTTTCATCACCCACATGGAAAGCAGGTCAAGAAAATCACACGTTACTCTAGATGCTAATTTATCGACTTGCTGCTATGAGTTTCTGACACTTAACGTCTAGACTTGTTATACGGTCAAGTGAGTCTTAAGCTATTAAAAAGCTGGTTTTTGTTTTGATTCACGGCTTTAATGTCCTTGTATCTTGTTCCTGAAACAAATATTGCATGAGATCCTAAACACGTTAGACAATTGGTTAACAAGTACAAAATGAGATATCGTACTCGTTGGTAGTACAATAAAAAAAATACATTATTTTATTTAGAGAATAAAGGACAAGGTACATGTCTTAAACTCCACAGGACAAGAGTCTTCCGGATAAATATGAAAACTAATTCTACAAAATCCGAGATTTCGTTCGAAGAAATAAGTAAACTCTAATATTACACGAATATCATGAACTATACTAAGATCGGTCCTATTAAAAATATCTAAATTAGAAAAACATCAAAACTTTTTCTGGTTGAACTTTTCTAAAATGTTTGAAGCAAGAAAGAAATAAACATCACCAAAACAGTTATGACATTGTGGGGTTCACTCATTGACATGTGGCTAATGGCATTCGTGCAATTTTAGAGTTTATTATTTTCATAATAAAAGTTTATTCGAAGAAGTTGTCTTAAATGTTCGGCTGAATTTTTAATATTTTCTTTCTTTTTGGTATTTATTTAAAAGGACTAAAATTTTAAACACGCGGGCAGTAGCGCCAAAAAATTAGCTGTGGTTGTTTGGTTTATATTATTGGATTTTTGTTAAAGGGAGAGCAAAAACGGATCTGAGGAGAGCAAAAACAGTACTTAACTCAATAACTAGGACCGAGTTCAATAATTAGTTTGAATCAGACAAAAGTGACCTTGATAATACACACAAGCTCTTCGCACACTTAGAACTTATTTTTAACCTAATCTAGACAGTATTGCTACTGCCGCCGTTACTGTCCGCCACCGTGGCCTCTAATGTCCGCCACCACCATTTTTACATTCAAACGACATACGAATATCACCCACCATTAATATAGAATGAACGTCACAGACGTTCAAGCTTGCTCTTATTAATTTTCTTCAGTATTGCTCTTATTAATCATTGACTGTTTTTGTATTTGTTTTCTTAATCAAAGGTTATCGTCCGAAAAATGTTGATTTTGTTTGCTATAATAGTTTGAATACATCATCAAGCAAAAGATGATCCTCAAATCAGCCTTTTTTCTATCATCTTTTACCCTTCAATGGGAGGATTATCCAGACAAAGCTCGATTGAACTTGAACGATAGAGAATCATCATCAATAAACTTTAAAAGATTAAATACTTTCTGTAGGAAAATAAGATGGTAAAAACTTAAGATGTAAACAGATTGAGAACATTCAAATCTTTCCCTTACACCTGATCAACAAACTTGTTATAAAATCAATGATGATGTTTTCAGCCCAAAAGGTGATATAGATGTTGCGATGGAAATTATGTCTGCCACTGGTGGCGCGCGGGCAGGGAAGCAGTAAGAATGATAAAATGGTAGTGGTGGTGGTGGATTAAGAGGAGAACCGGAGAAGTTACCAAAAATTTTATAACTTGCAAATGTGTGAGCTGTAAGGTACATTGTCAAGGTTATCTTGGTACAACTCAAACATTTAATAGGAACCGGTCCTAGTTATCGAGTTGAATACGATTTTCGCTCTCCTCAGATCCGTTTTTGCTCTCCCTTTAACAAAAATATATTATTGATAATGATACTGAAATAATTATGTTCATTTGGGAATTGTCACTTAGTTCTGGTTCTGGTTCTGGTTCTGGTTCTGGTTCGTTGGGCAAAAAGAGGATCCAATTTCATTTCTGGTTCTTAGTAATTTAGGGGTGTGGTAAGTTCTATTATTGGACCATCTAAAACTTCAAAAACAGTATTAATGGTCCCCTTCTAACAATAGTACAACTATGCAGGCTTTATCTTACGGATTTCCTAATAATAAATTGGAAAACTCTGTCGACTCCAACTAGTGTTTTATAAATGTTATTACTAACCGTTCGATTTTCATTTTGAACGGTTATAGGGTGTTAGGCTAAGTTAGTACAAGTCTTTGCAATAAGTTTTATTGTTGTTGTTATTAAAATAGCTAATAGATTAAAGAGTCACGTTACGATCAAGACCAGAAGTTGTCTATTTTATTTTTATGAATTATTTTACGTTTTCTAATTTCCAACGGATATGTTCCGATTAACAAAATAATCCACTATTACCGATTCGTCCTCCATAACTATTGGATCAAAAATAATGGAACTTTGAACCTCGGATTTCTCAAATATCCTCTCTTATGAAATTGAGGAGTTACTTGGACTAAGGGTTAAGCTTATTCGTTGTAATTTACTCCCTCCCTTTAGGTATGTTTGCTTATTGCACGTAAAACAAAAAAAATTAATCATTGTAGTTAATTTCTCACGTTTTTTCTTAATTTACAACAAAAAAATGAGCTGAAAGTCTATTGGTATGGAGAAAAATTTCTTAAAAAATCCCGCGTGAAACACAATTTATTGTGCTCTTTCCTCCACTTTGTCCGCATACATCCAAATGCACTAGTCACACAGAGTACTGTCCGTCGAATGAAGTTGCGGGATTTCCTCTAGATTTTTGAGTGTCAACGTAGAATTATTGTAAGAGGAGAAAAAAAAATGATCTCTTTTGTATCAGAAAAAAGAAAATCAGGAGTGAAATCATGTTAGAAGTAAAAATAAAAATAATATATGAGAAGTGGTTCCTCGTGAGGCAAAAATGGTAAAAGGGTAACGTTTGACATTTTAAAAAAGAAAACCAGCCTAATAATTTGAAACACCCCAAAATGGAAATATTGCCTACTAAATAGGCAGTATAATGACTTAGCAGTTAAAACTATGATTTTATTTATGAGGTTGGATCCCTTGACATGGCGTATGTTTAACAAGATCTAACCAGCATTTTGAGCCGTTAGATTACGACTTTTTTTTTTTTGGTATTTAGATTACGACCTAAAAGAGGTCAAGATTTTATAGATTATATCAATACGATATGGACACTTGGGGCGACACGTAATTCATTTTGATTCATTTTTCTCGAACTCTCCTCCTCTTCTTCTTTTTCAGTACAAAGATGCAGAAAGAAAATACCATTCTTCTCAAGAAATGGAGCAAAATTTATTCAAAACAGAGAACTAATCAATTGTCTTCAACCATCATCTTGCTCTTCGATTTCTATTCCCGATGTCTAAACACCCATAGTAAATCCAACTTCCCATGAATGATGGACCTAATATGTTTCATACTATTATAGGTCTTTGTATAGACCCTTTCGCTGAAATCATATAGATATATCATTTAGATGTACCAGACCTCTGGTACATTTCTGCGAGATTCACAACGGCAATTTCAGGTTGTAATTTTCTTAATTTATTTGTGTGTTGAAGGAGAAGAGGAGAGTGTGAGAGAAATGAGTCAAAATGAATCATGGGTCGCCCCAAATGCATGTATTGTATTGATAAAAGCAAGAAAATCTTGACCTCTCTAATGCAACGATCTAACAGCTTAAAATGCTGGTTGAATCTTGTTAAGTATGTGCATGTCAAGGGAGCCGCCCTCTTTAGTTATAATAGAAGAGAAAAACTCCTAATTTCATAT
>JAJJMA010198032.1:0-13773 GCA_023529015.1 Papaver nudicaule | reverse complement strand
ATTCCCTCTCAATACTTGCAGGTTAAAACAACAGTCCTGGTTAGAATTATAGCAAGGCGGTGACTGCATTAATCGAAATTCTTCATCTCCCAAGTCGAATGCCACAATCTTCTTCACTGACAAATCAATCCAGTGAAGGGCTCCATTTATAAAGATTCCCAGAGAATTTTGCCTAAACAACTTGTGGCAGGTTCTACTTATGGTTCTCCACCCACTGCCACTGCCTATTGTGTATACCTGGACCTCTCCTTTACAGTGCCTGCTGCTGGAATACGGGTAGTAGATCCTGACAACTTTGTATTGTGCATCATCAGTCACTGAATGCACGTATCCAAACCCAAAGGCGGCTGCATATCTTATCCCTTCACTTAAGGTGTACTCAGGAAGATTGACGTATTCCCCGGTGTTGGGATTGCAAAGATGGATAGGATCACGGATTCCATGGTGATATCTGTTTAGACAAATCAGTCCATTACATGAACCAACTATGACATCCCATACTAGCGGACGAGAATGGCCGATGCTGGACTTTTGAAGTGTCTTGTAAGACCAATTCTCTTGGATATTCATCTCCACATTATACCTGTCGTCGTAATAAAGTCTTGGTCCTGTTGTTCTGTCTTCTTCATCTATTTCAAAGGCGAAAAGAAGACCCATTGAAGCATCAACCTGACTAGCAAGTTGTAGTAATTGACGCCGATGGTGCATCTTGGCAAACTGATACCATCCATGACTGAGGAGATTTAGCAAGCTTTTGCAAACTAACTTGAAATCTAAAACAGACTCAACTGGTAGTCTAGACAGTATGTCATATGCTACATCTGGTGGAAGACACTCCATATATGGCTATAACACTGGGGTTTTTCTAAAGGCTTTAACCTTCCGGTATTTATATAATGTGCTTCCTGTTGGATATAGGTCGGTCAACAAGTTAGAGTTAAACAGGGATACCCAATTCTAGTCGGACCTGTTAAGATACATAAATCCCGGTGGGATTTTGGCCTTGCACTAAAACGCCCAACAAAATACAAAATTGAAATGTCTCTTCGTATGGAAACATTGTGTTTCTTATCATACATTGAATTGAAACATCGTGTTGCTTCCGTAGAATCATTGTGTTTCTTGATCATAATGAATCATTGTGTTGCTTCAAAGTGGATCGAAACATTGCATTGGCACATGCCCGTCCATATATATATTTCCATATTCAGTTGTTCCATCCACAATAACTGCCTTACCCTCAAACTTACTTCTTTTTCTAACTGCAACTTACAAATTCAAGAACAAGAATATCATCAGACTTGCTCACGAATTCAAGAACAAGAAAATGGACGGAGAAAATACTAATAATCCACTCTCTTCTTCATTATTAGCAGACAAACTGCAGAGATTCAAAAGTATATACCGGCTCATCCAAGAGGATGATTCTCCAACTGTAAGTTTCTTGCTCCCCAAATCCAATTCTTCCCACTAAATTCTTTCCCCCCATTTCAAATTCTAAGGGTTTCTTGTTATAATCCTGTCTGTTTTCCAGTTAAACGAGGATGCAAAACTTGCTTTAAAAAGGGATATCCAGAATGCTGCAGAAAACATAATCCGGTCTCATGTAAAGGTATGCATTCAAAAATTCCATCAAGTTTGTTTAGAAGGCAGGGGGGTTTGGAAACTAACGCAATCTTTTTTGTTGATCAAACAGACACTGGAGGAGGAATTATTGAAACCACAGGAGAAAAAGAAATGTTCGAAATGTGGGAAATGGAAGAAAACAGGCAGGGTGGTTGTGACTGCATTAGATGCATCACGAAGGTTTCAGTATTTCGGAACGCATCGTCAAGTTGCAACCAACAACAACGGGAATGGAACTGAGTTTCATAGTCAGACTCAGAAGATTACATCTAACCCACCACTCTTGCTGGAAGGGAAGGCTGAGCCTGGCGGTTCCGAGGAAGTTGGCCAATGTCGACGTGAAAGACGTGACTCAACCAACAATGGTAATGGAACTGAGTTTCATAATCAGACTCAGCAGAGAACATATAGCCCACTTTTGCTGGAAGCAAAGTCTGATTTTGGCGGTTTCAAGGAAGTTGGCCAATGTCTACGACAAAGAGGCGATACGTCTCCAAGTGGTTCCCTCGTCATAGAGCCAACACTGATGCACTTCGAGCGGGGAAGAGGATCATATCAACGGACAGTAAGTTCAGATTCCTCTTCTGGTTCAGGAAGTAGAAGATCAGAAGGTTCTGTGTCATCAGCGGCATATTCAACTTCCTCTACTGCTTCTACTTCTCGTGGTAGACACCAAAGAAGACGTTCTTTGTCTCGGTCGTCGTCAATTACTTCAGTTGAGTCCTTTGTTTCTGAAACAGAAAGTTCAAACGATAGTGGGTCTGATGGAAGCTACGACCGGGAACCGCCACATCCACGACGTGGAATGTTGGAACGCCATCGCGATTATAGGTCCAGATCACCAGAGAGGGACTATCCACGTAGGTCCCGGAGATCCATCTCGAGGAGTAGTGCACCGGACGACCGTCACTTGCGTAGAAGGGCGAGGCGTTCTTCCATGGTCGCCTCATCAAATCATCCAAGCCGCAGCATGGGAATGCTGCGAAGATTTACACACAAGATTGGAGGCATGTTCCACCGCCATCATCCGTCTAATAAGGATGAAAATGTACAACACCACCATCGCTCCATTCAGCATCATGATGGTAAGGTCCATTGCAAAAGCAAAGACCAAACAGAAAATGAAAGAACGGAGGTAAAGAAGAAGCGGAACCACCAGAAAGAAGGACATTTTAAAAAGCTCCTTGGAGGCGTAGCAAGACACTTTCGGCATCCAAAGGAATCTAAGCCATCAACAACTGACAAAAGGCGCTTAGAAAGAGCAGTCACAGGCAAGAGAAAGATCAAAGTTGAGAAACTGCATTGGTGGAAGAATAATGGTCGCCCCGGAAAGTCAAGTGCCACAAAGCTTCTCCAGTTGCAGGGGCATAAAAACAGAAAGAAGTAATGGTGTCTTTGTGTTTATTTGGGTGGGGATTTGGTTGTACTAATGGCTGATGCCTTCAGTTTTTGAGTTAGTTTGACAGTTTTGGTTCTCCTGAGGGCACTGGTCTGTGCCTTGCTTTCTTTTCTTCTGTTCTCTGTTTGTTTTAAACCTTTCTTTGGCTGCTCATCATCCACATTGAACAAATCAACATCCATACACTAATGATTTCTGATTATTTAACTTAAAGGTGCATAATGTTAGCTGGTATGTATAAGGGGGACCTTGAGCTTTGCAACTTGGCCTAACTTTCGAAAATGGCCTGGAGAATTTTCTCCGATTAGTATTCAGATGTGCCTGTACTGCTTTAAGAAAGAAAACCAGGACAAGAGAAAGAACAGAAGAAAAGGAAACAGATTTCCATAAATATGAAGCCCATTAGTACATTTCAAGAATCAACTTTACAAGGAACAGTTCTAGAGGTGTTTTTATCGAAATCTAAGAAAATTATGGATGTATTATCCTTTGTCCGTAGAAGTTTTGCTTCGCTCAATATGAAATTAGCAATCTTCTCGGCTATATTATTTGCATTCTCTATGGCATATCTCTCCTTTGCCTGTCAACACGAGAAAAAGCACAAATCTGTAAATTCAGTTCAAATGAACCAAACAATTTCGCAAAATAAGAGAAAGAAAGGTCTCTTTATTAACCTGAAGGACAAGTTGCATTGCTTTTTTCACACTAATGACATCCCATAAGCCATCACTGCAGTTTAATAAAAAAATGTGAGCTTGCCAGGGAAATTGTTATTTGCATTCACTGTTCAGGGTGTCATGGTAACTGAAACCGAACTCTAAAGCTCTTTCTGGCACGCACACGCAATCGGAAAAGACTGAACATTTGATGTTAAAAGAATCACCTTGCCATTAGTGCAAATGCCCTGCTGTTTTTATCTATTTGAACAGCTTCACTAACGTATGGTACCGAACTAAAACGCGCTTCCTGTTCTTTAAGAAATTTGTCTCCGAGCATGCGGGCAAGGTTTAAACCTACAAAAACAAAAAAAGGACAAGTGTTCTAGGTACCCAAGGATGAGTGATTCATATTTTACTATGGTAGATAGAAGAATATGATGTATCACCGCATAGCCGGGTTTCCCCATCTTTCAAGGGTTCTCCTGCTTTGTTCAACCTTAGTCTTTCAGTCTGACTGGTTATTCTATGATCTTCTGACATCTTGATCTGCTTCCCACCAACACTGCTCAAGAAATCTCAGTTTGAGTAACTATAAAAATGAACAATTTGCAGCAGAAGTACTGAAAACAAGCGTTTAGTAAATATATAACAGAACATTAATGAACCATAAATCGAATCTATCTACTAAGTATAGATATAAACTCATCGTGAAGGAGAAGAAGTTGCAATCACATACTTCATAACACAGGCAGAATCCCCAACATTTGCACATTGAGCATAAAGTTGTCCACGACCATCAATCCAAACCAAAAGCAGCGTAGCAGTACAACCCTGAAAAGATCTGTGGTTACTACATGCATATAATTTCCGCAAAGTTGTTATATCCAGAAGGAAAAAGATCTATAACGGATGCAGCCAAACAGATTTCCAACTGTGTATCAGAAACATAAATACTCCACTAAATTCATTGAGTCCCAACTGTATTCTGCTTTCCAGGTTGCACATGGAATTTCAGTTCACATCAAGCTAGAGAGAACATAGATAGTAGACTAGTAATATCAGAATCATTTCTATTTCGCCAACAAAATGGTGTCAAACAGAACATTGAGACGGTACAAGAGCCCGATGAAACACCCAAGACAAGAAAGACCAAACCGCAGTGACAGACTTAGCAAATTAACTCAAAAATATAAGCCGTCTCAGTCCACCACAAAAGCTTAAACAAAAAAGAGAGAGTAATGATGAAAGAGAAACCTCATACTGATGATGCATAGCTGCTTCTGTCTGAAAAAATGCATCTCTAAGGATGTCTGAAGCATCACATCCAGAAAGCACCATTTCTCTTCTTTCTGATACTGATAATATGTTGGTGACAATCTCGGGTAAAATCCTGAAAATTATTCACAAATTGCAACATTTGTGAATGACTGCACTATATGCCACAGAAGAACCATACTGCATATACAACAGAGAGGGAGTAATAAAAAGTGAAAAATAATGAAATGTGAACATAAAATCCATCTCTAATGCACCAGCTGACAGAATCTTATGTCACACCCAGCGTGTATAGCAGGGTATATGCAATGACAAAGTTGATTGAAAGCAAATTTGAAGTTATTATTTTTAGGCTCCCAGACTAATCTTTAAATTTGGTTCTGCATACGAGATTTTAACTACAACATTCTACACTTTTAGGTTTTTTATTTACGGACAAGAGAATACCTTACAAAATGACAAAGAATACATACTCTGCTGTTCCTTGTGTAAAGATATAAAAATAGGTGGTGGATGACTTCACCATTGCATTTGTAACTAATTTCTTTTAGCTCTTAGTATCTTCTTTCTAATCGGTTCTGCTTATAGAATTTAGCAAAACCTTCTGAACTTTCATGGAATATATTGTTTTAGATACAAAAAAGAAATACTACATATATTACCAAAGATACTTAAAGGCAGCACTTTCACAATTTTAACCACAAAATGCAAATTTCTACTGTCCTGACAAACATAGAACTCCATTAACATGCCAGCTCAACATCTTCCAACAGTGCAAGAGTAAAGGCAAAACATTCACGAACAGAACCCTCGACATGCAAAATCCAGTATGTGCATCCACGATATATCATGTATGGCATGTAATTAACTTAAGCGTTTAAATTCATATACAGGGAGTGAACAAAGATTTTGGATTCCAAGATAAAACCAATATCAAAACCTTAAACCTTCTAAAGGAAATTGTAAGATCTATGCTACGCATGAAATCAAGATTTGGAATGAGCATTTACTTGCTAGCTGCTTTGGCAGCAGCAGGTCCACCATGCCCGTCACATATTCCAAACAAGCCAAACTGCAGAGCTGAGATCTTGTTAGTAGGAGTCTCTTTGAGAAAGGAAATCTATTTATCATTTATTATAGTAATAAACTAATATAATATTCAAACCTGATCGATTCCAGGAAGGGGCCATTGGTAATAGCACACATCTTCCATTGGAAGCTTTCTCCCTCCACGGCGCAAATGCATCGCATCAGATGCCATACCAACTCCAAAAGGGGTTTCTTGTTTCCCGTAGGAACGGATTTTAACCTGCCATAGTGGAACAGTGAGTGGGTGAAATGGTAATAGGAAAACACATTTCAGCCGATGCAATATCCAAGTCACAGCTGACGTTAGCTATCCTAAACCTGAACAAAAAAAAATCATTTGTACCCTTGTGTGCATCGATCTGCACCACTACAATATAAGTCGGAAATTTAAACGTAAATCAACTCTTGACTCTTTTCTTAATTTAGATTTAAAAACTGGGTCATGGACATAAAAAGCAATGACGATTACAGTTTAAAATCCACAGCATCCGCAGCAGCATCTCATTTCAAAGAGAAAACCTGAATGTGAAGGGTGCAGCAGCACCTCTCATAATACCTTAAATCATCTTTCTTATACTAAGTTCTCATGAGTGATGACTATCAAAATATTGTAAGTACAGACTCACATTTACTCTTGAAGTTGTTCCTAGAGTTATTATGTCACCAGTAGCAAGCTCGACCGGATCACTCCACAGTCTACTTCTGGTATCAGGATGTGAAACTTGATGAGAGTTCAAGAATGTTCCATTAAGGCTACCCATATCCACTAGCTCCCATTTCATCTTCTGTCAAAGCAGAAGTCAGATTCCTGGAACATGCATAAAAATAATAATAAATGAAGGACTTACATTCAAGTTCCACTTGACCAGGGCATGCTTCCCTGAAACTTCTCCATCCTTCA
This sequence comes from Papaver nudicaule, assembly GCA_023529015.1. NCBI lineage: Eukaryota > Viridiplantae > Streptophyta > Magnoliopsida > Ranunculales > Papaveraceae > Papaver > Papaver nudicaule. The sequence goes on along the minus strand of JAJJMA010198032.1, from coordinate 6,824 downwards.
GCAACAGATCGCTAGGAGAAACTCTTCCAAGGGTCAAGGGAAGTCTTGAAGCATCTGTGGACTGTAGGTAATGACGAGTCCCACGAGATGGACCAGATATAACTTCCAATGTCAGGCTGCTTCCTGCACTTCTAACAAAAAGATAGGATGACATGTTTTACACATTCAGAAGAATTTATAACGAAATGTATAACTGATCAATCACTTCAGATGTCATAGTTATAAAATTCAATAAGTGAAGAAATGGGAGAATACTTTGATTTTCAGAATTGTTATGCGTGAATTCTTGATAATTGCTAGAAACAAATGTAGGATCGTAATTTGTTTCTTCCTTTATGGTATCTTTTTGCTCTTCTACAATGCGGCTTGGCAAAAATGGACGTTTAAGAGTTTGGCCAACTAGAAGATCCTCTGAAGTATCTGGTATCACATCTAAAACCAAGCTAGCACCTGAAAAGATTTTAAAGAAGCAAGTCGTCACTGCTAACAAAAAAATCAGCATCTAAACTGATAAACACCATTCAGAATTAAAAACTAAAGAAAAAGTGCGACTATGACATGGAATAAAATAGATACCTTGGGCTACATGAGCATCTGCAGATGGTAGTCTCTGTTTGACAAATCCATGTACTCTGGGAGAGTTGAAATATCCTTCCATTTGAAGACGAGTGCCATCTAAAACGCAGTCTCTTTCCAAACCACTGCTTTGGCTTGCTACCTGATTCAAAGCCTCTGAAACAAGGGGCCGCTCCAGGTCTCCAACCTACCACCACGTAGAACCACAACGGCAACTACTAACTTAGTCGTGGAAGATTATGTAAAACGTAAGCAAGAACGATCAAAAAATGTGAAGGAACTTCTACATTCTAATTATGAAAGACGTGGAAACTGAAGAGGATGTTGGAGGCTTAGAACTAGATCCAGAGGGTAATGGTACATTTTTTATTTGAAGCTTCTTTGAGCTGTCTAATCAGAGATATGTGAGCCAATCATGTTACTTCTAACAATGTTTGTCTATTGGGGTTTATAAGTCAGAGTATTGCCTGATTATTTAGAGAAAAGATATGCAATAAAAATAGACCTAATTACCACCAGTTATTTCCGGCCCAGTAATTAACCAAACATTCTAAGCTCACAAACGTCGGAACATCCCATATTTGCAAGTGTATTCAACTACTCTTGATCAGCAATCAGGAAGTGTACACACCAATGCTTATATTTGGTAATAACAAACAATTAAGTTACCTCTCAAGCTCCCAACACGAAAAATGGACAAATTTACGGTGCCCGTGTCTTCTAGTAACTAATGTAACATATTAAGCACGACAACTACTCTATTCCATAAACAACAACATCAAGACCTAAACGTACCCCCCACGACTAACCCGTGGTAATTAGATTCACTAAAAGTTTAGTTTGTTTTGGTGTCAATGCCAGATCTCCTTCACATTCAAAAATTCCCTCCTTATCATGAGCTACTTTCACTACTAAACAAAACCTAATGACTAGAATGAGATCAACATTTCTTCTATACTTCTCATAGCTCAACAATGCATACAAAAAAAAGAAAAAAAAAAACTAAAATTAGTACACAAACCTTAAACATTTGCATCATCAAATCCAACCAAAAAAAACCTAAGAAAATAAAGTCAACCCACCTGCTAAAAACCTGATCTTGATCAATAAGGGCTAATCCAAAATTAGAAAAATCACAAATTTTCACCACATTACACCCCCAGATTCAAAATACCACAGGATTTGAAAAAAGATGGGTTTTTTATTTGAGTTCTGAGCATTTAAGAGATGGGTTTCAGAAATTAATTAAAAAGAACATTAATTACCTTGTATGAATTTCGATTTCTGGAAGAAGAAAAGAAGAAACGCCATGGCTTACAATAATAAGCCAAGAGAAGAAGAAGAATGATGAGAAGAATCATTAAACAGATGACACCCCCTATAATAATAATATGACTACTGGTAGTATTCACAAGTGCTTCCAACTGCACCACCATAACCATCGCCATTTCTCACTCTTCCTCCCACCTCCCCCTCCTTCAAACCAGTCTTCCTTCTGGTGAGAGGAGGAGCGAGAACACCGCTTTGAAATGGTCGCAATTTTTTATTCTTATTTTTTCAGTTAAATTCAGAGTGTGACACATGTTTATTACTGTTTCATCTTCACCGTTCACTTATTATGTGGGACCCAATACCCATTATGTGAAAAACTTTTATTCACTTTGTGTTTATAGTTTGACATTTACTGTTTGAGGATAATTATTCAAGGGTGGGTGGATCATTTGTGTTCCAAAGTTGGTGTTTGGTTGTTTTTAATGATTTTGTGATGGATGACCAAGGGCAATACCCATGGTATGGGGATTCCCCAGATGAGCAAATTTGCTTATACTGTGGTCATTATGGGTAGGTAAATGCTCAAACACGATGGGCGAATTACCAAATTTGAGCACTTGTCCATTAGGATGATTGTCTTAAGCCCCATTTGGGATTGCTTTTTTTCTACCAAAAACACTTTGTAACAAATTTGTAACAAACTTTTAGTAAAAATTGTGTTTGGTAAAAAAATTTCAAAGTGTTTTTGAAGAAAAACACTTCCATTTTAGACCTGCTTTTAAAAGCTACCCAGGAGTAGCTTTTAAAAGCAGAAGCTGTGGACCCACATAATTTTATTTAGTTAATTATCCATTTTAACCTTGTTATTTTACTAAAATGACAAATTTTACCCTTGAATATTTTGCACATATTACTGTATTCTCTATTTCATTTAATTTTTTTCATTTTTTTTGAAATAAGATAATCATTATTTATATTTATTTAAATATTTGGGGATTAAAAATACAATTTCACAAAATTAGATTATGTTTTTTATAAGAAATTAAAACATGTCTATTTTCGTCATTAACTACGTCATCAGCACTTTTGTATGACAATTTACCAAACAGAATTTACAGTTTGTTAGTCAAGCAGGACTTTCTATATAATAATTTACCAAACGTCCTACTACTTTATTTTCACAGCACAACACAGCAATGCATTGCACAGCACAACAGAAAATCACTTTTATAAAACTCACAGCAGTACCAAACTCGCCTTTAGTTGTCAAATTTAATGATCAAAACTTGACCGCTAAACAACACACATTAGGTAAAGTCATGAGTGAGTAGCTTTAGGTTGTGGAAGATTTTGGTAGGATTTGGAATCACTACTTGAAGAGTTGAAGGAAGACTGAAGATCAAACGAAGACATCCGACTTCATCGTTCAAGAGGTTAGTGAATCTAAATAACGCGATTCCATTATCTTTTACACTTGTGCTACAAAAGACAAAAACATAACTCTCTACTTGAGTTTTACGTTATGACTTGATCACTTGTGATCAGTGTGTCTTAAAATATAACTCCACTTTAGCGCTTGCGATATTGTTGTTGAAGTTATGACGTTCCAATATTGTTTAGAGCTTTCTTTTGTTCTCCGTCTCTAAGTAATATAAAGTTTTTCCTAAAACCTTCGAGTTGGATATTGCAGTGTGATGTTGTGATGTAGTACATCTTTTGTACTGCACGTCAGATTTATGCTTTCTTTTTTAATTCTGCTCTTTCCGAGTAGTTCTTGTATTACAAGTTTCTTAGCTTTCCTAGTTTAGGTTGATTTCCTTTTCTTTACTTTTAGTCGGTTATTGTATGCCTATATAAAGGCTAGCTCTATTGCTTAGACATCTCATATTATTATCAATTAATAAATATTATTATTCAACCCTTATGGTTATGATCTTGATTATTCCAATCAGATTATCATTAAGTTTCTTACGCATCTCTTACAAATACAGATTCTCATCTAGAACTCGATCCTGATCCTAGCTTCCGCAAACCTATCTTTTATCGCAAACTTAAAAAAAAAACAAAAAAAAAAAAAAAAACTTTCTTTAGTTTCTTGTTCTGAATTTCAGAGTTATCAGGCGAAAGAAATTCCTTACTTCTATGGTGATTTAGAACCTGAAGAACTATTTGAGTGGCTTGAAGAAGTAGAGTCGTTTTTCAGATACGCAAGGATATATAATAGCGAAAATCAAGTGTATTATGTTATTTGCAAACTCAAGGGAAGAGCAGCCTCTTGGTGGAGGGGACTCAATCACGAACGATGGATATTGTACAGTCAAGAACCTGTGCGTTGTTGGGTAAGAATGCGAAAATTGATTCTAGATTAGTTTGTATCTAAATATTAGTACAACTGTATTCTAAATAAAAATCTTGGCTACGTGAAGAAAAAGAAAAATGACTTAGAGAATCAGTTTTACAAAAAGACGTAGAGCAGTCAAGATCGTCATCAATGCAAACATCTTTTAATCATGCAGAAAGCCCCATTGTCGAGCTTTCCTGCCTTCGGAAGAACAGTCAGACAAAAACGTTGATGCAAAAGAAGATGCAAATAATACAGAGTCTAAAGACGAGGTAAGTTGTATATCAATAATTCCTCAAATTGATGTTAATGAAGATTCAACGGTAGAAGACTCACATGAAGATGAAACTTCAACCGATTGTGATACTGAGAGCAAGGAAGAAAAATCACATGATGTGGTTTTCGCTATTGTTGAAAAAGATGAAACAAATTCCAGTGAAGACGAGAGTGTAGAATATTTATAATCAAGACATATTATCATATCCACTACGTCAACTCCAGTTCTCAATCTTGGCGACGAAGAGAATATAAATTTTACTTTTCTAGAAGAAGAAGGTTTAACCAAGGAGTGTTCGAATGTTTCTCGTAGGTCTTATGAATTTGGAGCAGCCGTTAGTTCTGGTCTTACCAGTCACATGAATGTTTATATGATTGCTACCGGGAAGACAATAGTTGAGTTGGCCAATAATCCAATTCAGTTATATTTTGATACTGGACAACCAAGAAGTTTATTTGCATACCCATCTTTTGAAAATTCAATTGCCAGTTGGAAATCTCTGGTTGATTTGAAAGTTGTTACGGGTAGAATAATCGCAGAAAAATTGGTATGTAGTAATGGACAAACGGGCATTATTTCTACAAAATCTATACAACAACAGACGCGTGGAGAACAATTATGGGAAGCTCCTCACAATTATGGTTTACACCCGTGTATCAAGCTTAGTCCTGGATGCAAAGCATCTGAAATTTTAAAAAGCTACAGGTCTTTGACTGTCGTCACAATACTAACTGTGAATGCAACTCTGGTGGTTCTTCAATTGGATAACGAGTCATTGTTACCAATCTTTATTAACCTCCAACTACCAGGTGAGAAATATAGCTATTTGCATAACTATTTTCGTTATTTATATGATTGTGGGAAGGATTTTTCGCCGATGTAGACAATACCATATTTTCGGGAAAATGATCAAAGCACCGGCGATGTCTTTAAATTCAGTTCTCAGCCCGTAGCCTTTCGCCAAATGGGGGGTGGATATTATAGGTCCACTTGCTACAGGCTCAGGGCAGAGAAATATATCATCGTGGCTACGGATTATTTCACCAAGTGGTGTGAAGCTAAAGCTTTGAGGACAAAATCAGGACAAGAGGTGTTTATATTCCTATGGGACAACATATTTTGTAGATTTGGCGTGCCAGCGGAAATTTGCACTGACAATGGAAAAGAGCTTGTCGGCGATAACATCAGAGGCCTACTCGCCACATATGGTGTTAAGCTGGGGAAATCAACCCCTCTTTACCCTCAGAGTAACGGACAGGCGGAGGCGACTAATAAGACCATTGGAATGGGTCTGAAGAAGCGAGTGCAGGACATGGAAAGTCATGGTGCGAGCACCTGCATAATGTTTTATGGTCATATAGGACAACAGTCAGAGAGGCGACTGGCGCATCTCCTTTTCTTCTTACTTTCGGCGCAGAGGCAGTACTGCCATCGGAGGTTATCCTTCCTACAACAAAACGAGAAGCCTGGGAAAAGAATTTGAACACTGATTTGATATTGGCTAAGCTTGATGATGTAGAATAGCAACCGTTAATTGCATTAACTCATATGGAGAATTATCATCGGCGATTGTCTAGAGAGTATAACAAGAGAGTAATTCTTAGGGAGTACCAGCTAGGAGACTTGGTGTTGCGAGAAATCCCACCTTCCCAGCGAAAGGGTTGCAGAAAGTTGATGCCAGTATGGGAAGGTCCTTACATCGTCAAACGAGGAGCGGGAGCTGGTGCTTACATATTGATAGATGAGCATGGCAAACAGTTGGATCATCCTTGGAATGCTAAGTGAAAAAGCAGGGGTACCGAAATGGAACCAACTTTTCGTTTGGGCTCGTGAGACTTATGGTCAGATCTGGACGATCTCAAAAAGCAATATCCAGATCCGTTAACCTGAGTTTGGATCACAAGGATCAGTCCAACACAAGACAGGGTCTTTATAAATCCAAGGGATGGATTGAGGAAAACGATCAGGTTTATAATAATGTACTTCTTGTGTTTGCTTTAATTATATAATCAGAGAATATAATGCGGAAAGTAAAGCACACAAGACACCAGAGATTTTTTAAACGAGGAAACTACGACCTGTAGAAAAACCTCGGGACCTCGTCCAGATTGAACACCGCACAGTACAAACTGTCTACAAACACTAGCCTACTATAAGACTTCGGTCTAGGATGTAGCAAAGACTAATTCCAACCCTCCAAGAAAACTGGCTACTGTCGCACTCCTTACGTCTCTAGATCCCCCACAGATCGTCACGCACTTGATTCCCCTAGCTCACGTCCTTTACAGGCCTAGGAGTTGCTTTAACCGCTGTTAAAGGCTTGTGTCAACAATTCCGTCTTTGCAACCTCAATTATCG
>JAJJMA010198007.1:0-10165 GCA_023529015.1 Papaver nudicaule | reverse complement strand
TTTTCAGATAAGCAATTTTGTTACTGTTTCATGTATAAATCACTGTATATTGTTAGGCTTCTTATTCATCAGCATTTCCTAGTTTACTTGACTACTGTTCGGTTGACATGTATGTAGTGTATGGATTGCATTATCGTTCTCCACTTTGCCTCGAATGTTATTGCGTCGTTTTTTTCTATAGACTGGACTACCAATAACAATATTTCACGATTTGTGTTTTTTATCTCTATTGACGTTCACTTTTGGATGGTTAGGTGACATTCATCTCTATCCTGTCTCTGTCAAAGCTCAGTCAGGGGAGAAGTTGGAGTTACAAGTGAGTCACCTTTTTTTTTTAACCACTGATACCAGTTAATCCTCTTTAATCACTAGTAAAAACCCAATCAGTAACTTTTGCTTAAGTTGCTCTTGCATGATTTACAGAAGTAGCTGTTTCTGTGAGTTTTTGTATCTAAATATATTGTCATACTGCGCCAAATTAACCTGAGTTGTCAGAACTAATAAGATATTTCCTCTCAATGGCTAGTTAAATCCAGGAGATTCGGTCATGGATCTGAGGCAGTTCCTCCTTGATGCTCCCGAAACTTGTTACATTACATGCTATGATCTAGTACTGCACACCAAGGCTGGCTCTGCTCATCATCTAGAGGATTACAATGAAATCTCTGAAGTTGCCGATATCACAACTGGTGGTTGCTCCTTGGAGATGGTTCCTGGTATGCTAAGTCTGTTATAACCTTAGTTATGCTCTATTTATTTATTACTAACGGGGATGTCTGTATCGCAGCACTCTATGATGATAGATCCATAAGGGCTCATGTTCACCGTGCTAGAGAATTGCTTTCTCTCTCTATTCATCATACGTCGTTATCGACATCACTTGCATTGCAGCATGAGATGATGCAAAACAAACCTGCAGGTTTGTTTGTTTGATATTCAGTCTTCCTGTTTTTCGTATGTGGGAATTTCAGTTTAGTCTTTTACGTGTATTTGAGAATCAAATCCTCCTTATGCAGATGCAGAATCAGTAAAAATTGAAGCCCCAGAGCTTGATGGATTGGGTTTCATGGAGGATGTCACCGGTTCACTTAGTAATTTAGTTTCTTCCTCATCCAAAGAGATCAAATGCGTTGAAAGTGTGGTTTTCTCTTCGTTCAATCCTCCTCCAAGTCACAGGAGGTGAATACCTTGTTTAACTGCACATAATTTGATAAATTCTTGTAGTATGTCACCTAGTTTAATAAATTCTTGTAGTATGTCACCTAGTTTAATAAATTCTTGTAGTATGTCACCTTTCATCTTAGTCTATATTTTTTGTTCGAGTCCTAGCATAACACGTTCTTAAGGTAGGAGTTTATACCTGTATCTGGTATATAAACATTTGTAACCTCATTGCAGGCTTGTGGGAGATTTGATTTATATCGATGTTGTTACCGTCGAAGGAAATAAATACTGTATCACGGGAACCACAAACTCGTTTTATGTGAACTCAAGCACAGGAAACTCCCTAGATCCAAGGATGGGTAAACCTGTTTCTGAAGCAACGACACTAATTGGTCTCCTACAAAAAATTAGCCCCAAATTCAAGAAAGGTCAGTGATCTTTCTCAGGGAATTACTGCATGGTGAAAATCTCAAGTTCGCAATATATATTTATCTAAGGTTTGATTTTTCGTGAAGCTTTCCGTGAAATTTTGGAGCGGAAGGCCTCTGCACACCCTTTCGAGAATGTTCAGTCCCTGCTAGAGCCAAATTCGTGGCTTGGTGCATATCCTGTTCCCGGTAACTTAAGCTACTCAAGATGTCAAGCAATTTTGTTTTTTAGCTGAAATTGGTCTCTTTGTTTTCCTTATGTTTTCCTTATTTTGCATGGTTCTAGAAAAATGGTTTGAATCTATAGTATTAATAATATAGGTAGTAGCTGTATCCCAAGAGTGCAACTGGTGTTGTTGACACTGTTTTTCACCCTCTTTTTCTTCAATTTTGGGATGGCCCAAAATGTACACTTTAACCTCCTTGGGTATTCTTGAATAGTTTGGATAAGTCGTTTATCTTCTATTGTTACAGAGCATAAACGAGATGCAGCTAGGGCAGAGGATTCTTATACTCTATCATATGGCAGTGAGCTAGTTGGCATGCTTAGGGACTGGAATGAGGAAGTTCAGTCGTGTCGCGAATTTCCCCATACTTCACCTCAAGAAAGGTACATAATCTTTCTATGTATTCAATTCAGATTAAGTTTTTTTTTTTGTGTTTTTTTTTAATTGTTATAATTGCTGCAATGAACATAAGTGTCTAACAGTTCAGTACAAGATGTTATCACTAACAAGAATCATGATGTTACAGGATCTTGCGTGATAGGGCTCTCTATAAGGTGACTTCTGATTTTGTCAACGCTGCTATTAATGGTGCTGTTGGAGTTATCAGCAGATGTATACCTCCCATCAATCCAACTGATCCAGAGTGCTTTCATATGTGAGTGGTGAAAAAGAGTTGTATACCATGTCTCGATATATTCATTATGTTGCCAAGGATTTTCTACCTTTGATATTTACTGTGTTTTAATGATGGTGTGCAACTAATGAGAATCTAGTGTATAAATGATTAATATATTCTTATAAAATTTCCTCCAGGTATGTTCATAACAACATATTCTTCAGTTTTGCCGTTGATGCTGACCTCGGTCAGTTATCCAAAAGTTCGAGTGTTAAGTTGAAATCAGTGAACATAAACGCTTTGTCTGATTCATCCGAGAAGGCTTGTTGCAATCATGGAGGGTGCAGTGATTCACATGTGGAGAAAACCAATGGCTCCAATTTAGAGGAAGATGGGTGCACTGACTCGCAGCTGGCTGACAGTGAACAGGCAACTTATGCTTCTGCCAACAATGATCTAAAGGGTACTAAAGCATACCAGGAAGCTGATGTTCCTGGACTTTATAATCTTGCCATGGCCATTATTGATTACAGGGGTCACAGAGTAGTGGCGCAGGTGCAGATTTTCCTGATTAACTGTTCTCCTCTCTCTCTCTCTCTCAACTTGCCTCTTCTGAAAAAAATATCTACCTCTTTCGGAAAGCAGTTTAAATTGATTCTCATATAGAGTGCTGATGTTTCAATACCATATAATGGTCTATTTTTTATATTCCTCTGACTGGCAATAGTGTCAGTTGAAGTTTTTTGTTGATGAAGAAGAGCTCCCAATAGTTTCCATTATGTTTCTTCTACGAGAGTTGGAGATGTGTGTGGCGCTTCATTACGTTTGTTCTTCTGACCGTGTCATATTTACTGTTATTTCAGAGTATTATTCCTGGTATCCTTCAAGGAGACAAATCAGACTCACTTTTGTATGGTTCAGTTGACAATGGCAAGAAAATCTGTTGGAATGAAACATTTCACTCCAAGGTAGGGTTTCTTGAGTCAAATTTTGCTCACATTAATCTGAGTTTTTTTAGACTGATGTTTTCTTTGATCTCTTTTGTCTGTTTACTTTCTTCCATTTGTCTTTCGTTATTTCTTTATTTACTGACTCGATATGAAGTTTTTCACTTAATTTAAATTAACAATTTATTAGGTGCTAGAAGCTGCAAAGCGTCTTCATTTGAAGGAACACACTGTTCTCGACGCATCTGGTAATGCTGTCAAACTTGCTGCACCGGTGGAGTGCAAGGGGATTGTCGGTTCTGATGACAGGTGACTTCTGCAGCTTGAAAAGTTCTCTTTGTTTTTCTTTTTATCGTTCTTTTGTGCATCTGTTTTGTCTCCTCTTTTCTGATAATATGAGATGTTATTTCCAGACATTATCTTCTGGACTTGATGAGAGTCACTCCTCGAGATTCAAATTATACAGGGCCCGGGACTAGATTTTGTGTTTTGAGGCCTGAACTTGTTGCTGCCTTTTGTCAGGTAACTTCATGTGTTATGTGTATATGAACATACTTTCTTGGTCACTTATCTTTGTTGCTAATTTAGCGTGGTTTCATTTGACAAAGGCTGAGGCTGCAGAGAGGTCACAAGTTAGTTCCGGACCTGATGGAGAGGTACGTGCAGTCACTAATGCTGATTCCAAAGAAGGTATTGAGGCAGTTGACAATAGTGAGGTATGGATGTTTCTTCTTGTTGGCTACGGTATTAAAAATTATGATCATGGTTTCTGCCTTTCGGTGTGAATTTATTTATTTTCTACTTCAGCATTAGTGTGCACAGGAAAGCATGAGTTGTGATAGCATAGGGTTTCTTGTACTCGCTGCCATGGCTACACTCTTTTAAGGAAGTTAATCAGCTATCTTGTTATGTTTTACCACAGGGTAAAACCGAGGAGGCAGACATTGGAGCTGCACAAGAAACTGATATAGTAAAAGCTGAAACTGGTGTAATTTCTGAGGAGATACTGTTGAATCCTAATGTCCTTACGGAATTTAAGTTGGCGGGAAGTGAAGAAGTAGGTCAAGATAACTAAATGACATTACAGTAGTTTTACATGCACTATTTGATCAGGTTCCGATTTTTCTTCTCGCTCTTAACATCATATTTGTATTATCAGGAGTTAGCTGCAGATGAGGAAAATGTGAGAAAAGCTGGCTCATATCTCAAAGATGTTGTTCTCCCCAAGTTTGTACAAGATCTCTGCACGCTAGAAGTTTCTCCCATGGATGGCCAGACTCTAACTGAAGCACTCCATGCTCACGGAATCAATGTTCGCTACATTGGAAAAGTAAGCAGTGTTAATCTGATAGCTTCCCCCCCTCAGTTTTTTTTGTTTTGTTTTGCTTTTACGTACGGAAGCTTGTGTTGCTGTAGGCTTGATATTGAATTCTGGCTTAAGTGTATGAGCTTTGTTTTTTTTTTTATATATTACTTTTTTTTTGTGTTGTTGTTGTGACAGCTCTAAACTGCTATTACACAGGTGGCTAATATGACAAAGCATTTACCTCATATATGGGATCTTTGTGCAATCGAGATTGTTGTCAGATCTGCAAAACACGTTCTCAAGGTGACTTACCAACCTTTAGTTGCAGTATGAAGCAGTATTCTTTGTACACATTTTTCTTGGTTGCAGAATTTTCTGATATGGGTGTGCTCTATATATTTTTTTCTCAAGATCATACTGTTATCTAAATTTATACCCTGGAGGCGAATAGAATCTAAATATTTTCCTAGATCCTTTAAGGTCTCAAGTACATGAAGCTATTGACTAAGGAAGGAATGGTGTTGGATAGTTAAGTGATTCTAGATGCATTATTATATGACTAAAAAAGAAGAATTTGTAACATAATTATTTAGGTCAAGGCGTTTGACCTTTTGTTGTATCCTTTTTCAATGTATGATTGACCATCTATCAAAAAATAAAATAAAAATGTATGATTGACCAGTCAGTGGAACATGTTGCACATCATATCTTTCATTTATTCCTAATATTTCTTCTGAGAAAGCATAGTAGTTCTTTTCAAATTCTCGCCACAAGCTCAAAACACATTTCTTGGCTTTTTTTCTTGCCGCCAGGCCATAATAGTTTTATGTCTTAGGATTTATTTAGCTTTGTAAGCAGTGAGCAGAACAGTGATGACTTACATTATATTTTACCACCTTATATTGGTATTACAGGATCTTTTGAGAGACTCGCAGGATCATGACATAGGGCCAGCTATTTCACATTTCTTCAACTGTTTCTTTGGAAATGGTCATCCCGAGGGCTCAAAATCCCAAAAGAAGGTGAAGTAGCTAAACTTGTATTGAGGATTTTTAAGCTGCTAGTTTTGTGATTATGAGTTTTTTCTATTTAGAAAACAATTATAAAGCCTTGTATGGTTTTGTTTGAAAAGATTGGAGTTTGAAAAATAAAGGGTGTTGACAGAATTGAGAAGGGTAAATTTTACAGGCGTAGTAAATTCAATTCTGTAAGAGTTGGAGAAAAAATATTTAGAAACGTCTTTTTTTCATTATTGTTAAGTTCTTGAAGAAAATTTCGGATAGTAATTTACATGTAATACACAGTTTTATTATTTATCGCAGTTCTTTCCTTTTGACAAAATCTAGAATGACACCAATATTTTTTGTGCAGGATCAATCTTCTGGGAAGTCTTCTAAAGGCCAAGCAAAGTTGAAAAATGGAGCATCGGAAAAAAAGAATCAGTCATCATATGCTCATATAACTCATGAAGCCTTGTGGTCTGATATTTGCGAATTCGCAAAGTTCAAATATCAGGTATTTTATTTAGGCTTGAACAGTAGTGTTACATCTATATGCTTATTCTGGGTACCTCATTTTAACTTCGTGACATGCAGTTTGAGTTGCCAGAGGATGCAAAAGAACGGGTGAAAAAAGTCTCAGCTATTCGTAATCTGTGTCAAAAGGTACTGATAAGTGTACCCTCTCTCTCTCTCTCACGCGCGCACACACACACACACACACCTCTTTCGTATGAGGCATGCTGCCTCCTACAAACGTAGGTAGTTAGGCAAAGAAAGAAAAGACTGAATCCCCTGCCCTTGTGCAAGTGGGATTGGAACCCATCTTGGTAGAACCAACAGTAGTCTGACCATTGAATATCATGTCTTTGATCATTCAGTATTTTTTCTTTTCTTTTAAAGTTGTGTTTGGTAATTTACAGGTTGGCATAACAATTGCCACACGCAAATATGATCTCGAGGCTGCAGCACCCTTTCAAACATCAGATATTTTGAATCTCCAACCAGTAATTAAGCATTCAATTCCAGTATGCTCAGAAGCTAGGGATCTTGTGGAAACAGGAAAGGTCCGATTGGCTGAGGTATACTTTCTTCATCACTACTGTTCATGTAATCCACTGTTTTTGTTTGTCTACTGACTAGTTGTGGGTTTTGATTGGAGACAATCAACTAATATCTGACTTAAATTTTAGGGAATGCTTAATGAAGCCTACACGTTGTTTTCTGAAGCGTTTTCTATCTTACAGCAAGTATGTTCTTCCAGCTTATCTAGTATTAGTATTTATTTTCATGACTTCGCAGTTCAAGTCTTTATATCTTCGTCAAAAATATTATTGCAGGTAACTGGTCCCATGCATCGCGAGGTTGCCAACTGCTGCAGGTAATAACCATTCCAATGTTTTTAGTTCACCACCAGTCTTATATGCCGGCAGTTACTTACATATTTGCATTGCATGTTTGTAACTTTTCTGCCTCAGCCTTTTCTGCCGAGCTTGCTTTAGTTAGGTCTGTACAACGCAGTCTAGATAGAACTTGATGGGTCAAGAAAATTATAGTAAAGTGGGTTCTGAGATGTCATATTTGGGGTTTGTTCAAGTTATTCACTTCTTTATGCTTCGCAATTTCCAGGTATCTGGCGATGGTTCTATATCATGCTGGAGACATGGCAGGAGCTATTTCACAGCAGCACAAAGAGTTGATCATAAATGAGCGTTGCCTCGGTTTGGACCACCCTGATACTGCTCACAGGTTTGCTATTTTTTTTTTCTTCATGTGGGTCGTTTGATGGTGTTGTGACTTATGAGTTGGGCTTGAATATGGATAGCTCACAAATTGTTGATTACTATATATTCTTGGTGATTCATGTGATCTGCTATTCTGTTAATGCAGCTACGGGAATATGGCTCTTTTCTACCATGGACTCAATCAAACAGAGCTCGCTCTGCGACACATGTCTCGAACGTTACTCCTCCTGAGTTTGTCGTGTGGCCCAGATCATCCTGATGTTGCTGCAACGTACATAAACGTTGCAATGATGTACCAGGATATCGGCAAGATGAATATAGCTCTTCGCTATTTGCAGGAAGCCCTTAAAAAGAATGAGCGACTCCTTGGTGAGGAGCATATTCAGACTGCTGTATGTTATCATGCTTTAGCGATTGCATTCAACTGTATGGGTGCCTTCAAACTCTCGCTCCAGGTGAGTTGCTAGAAGATCGGATGACAAATTCTATCCATGAAATATCATGCTTTTTTAAATTAATAAGAGAGCTTGGGTTTGCAGCATGAAACAAAAACTTACGATATACTTGTCAAGCAACTTGGGGAAGAAGATTCGAGGACGCGTGATTCTCGGAACTGGATAGAGACATTCAAAATGCGTGATCTTCAGGTGAATGACCGACTTCGATCTATTAGGTGGTTGGTGAACAACCTCTTTCGTTGTTTGTTAGTTTTTTACTCGACATGAGCTCGTCTTAATTTTGCAGCTGCATGCACAGAAGCAAAAAGGACAAGCAGTAACGGCTGCTTCCACTCAGAAGGCTATTGATATCTTAAAGGTAAAAAAAGAACCAGGAAAAAAAGAAAGAACTGGTATATCTCATATAGCAGATGACATAGGATCTTTGCTTAGTTTCTCCATGAGTTTGATATTTTTTTCATCTATGATAATCCGTCTTCTGCATTCTATGTTTTGTGGCAGGCTCACCCAGACTTGATGCAAGCTTTCCAAGCCGCCACAGCCGCTACAGCCGCAGGTTCAGGGAATTTGAATGCCTCCAGCAATAAATCCCTAAATGCAGCGATAATGGGTGAAACAGTTCCTCGCGGTAGGGCTGGCGATGAGCGTGCTGCCCGTGCTACAGCAGAGGCTAGGAAGAAAGCAGCCGCAAGAGGCCTACTTGTACGTCCACATGCTGTTCCAGTTCAAGCTTTACCTCCGCTCACACAACTACTTAATATCATCAACTCAGGAATGACTCCAGAAGGTGAAGCAGAAGAATCCAAGAAAGAGCCTACTAACGGAGATGGTACTACAAATGCTCGTGAAGTTAAAGAGAACGGATCTTCATTGGTCCAAGAAGCTCCCGCCCCTGTTGGATTGTCTGGATCTACAATGGACCCGAAGAAGCAAAAAGTGAGAAAAACAAAAGCTGCATCCTAAATTTTGTTGAGAGAGAGATGGTTGTTGACCAAGAAACCTGACCTTAGTTTTGTTAGCTTGAGGTGAGTTTTAGAGATCCATTTCGTATTTCTTTTGTATCCATGAGTCATCTTTTCTTCCTTAGAGATCTGAGGCGTTGCCACACTTACAACACTTAGACAGAATCCTGTTTTGTCATTCATTCTTTAGTATTTAAGTTCGTTGGTATAAAACGCTTTGGGTCTCCAGAAGAGGTGATCCAAATCGGTGTAACGGTTATGTAGTATGAGTAAACTCGAAAATTAATATTCATAATTATCCAAGAGAAAGCAATACATAACTATTTCATGATCTGGCTTTGAAGATTAAACAGGTTGTTTGACAAAGAAAAAAATCTCTCCCCTCTTTAAAAAGGCTGATTTAGGGACCGACCCTTTTACTAGGGAGACCGGGTAATGAGGCAAAATAGGACTATTCAAAAGCTTTTTTTTAAAAAAAAAGCTTTTTCCAAAACCCCTTATCCAATATATTTTCTTAATTGCCAAATTACCCCTACTTAATTATAACTAATCAATCAGATTAGTTTAGCTAAATTAAGATTAGTTGTTAAATTATCCCAAGCGCAGCCAGCACCACCACTACCGGCACCAGCGCCACCACCACTATCGACATCCCCCCTCCGCTTCTTGTCTAATTCCATCAATTATTTCTTCCGCAGTTATCCAATAACATTTGCATACATTGAACTAGTAAAAAAAATCAATTTTTTAGTGCCGTCACCACCACCATTAAATTTCGTTTGGATTTTTCTCAACAAATCCAGTCGAAACTAAATTTCGTATGAATTTTTTTCAACAAATCCAGCTGAAACTAATTTCGTCTGGATTTTATGCATGCAACACCCAGCCAAAACTAAATTTCTTCTGGATTTTTCAAAACTTTTAAGCCGAACTCAAAACATAAAAGAAATCGTCTGGATATTTTTAAGAAATCCAGACGAAACTACACAGATTTTAGCAAGCAAATTTGGTTCCGGAGAAATTTTCGTCTGGACTTGACCTAGATAATCAAACCGAAACAAAAAATCGTCTGGATGTTTTCAAGAAAATCCAGACGAAAACCAACTATGTGACGAAAATTTTGTTTTTCGTCTGGAATTTTCATAGTTTACACTATTTTCGGCTAGGTTGGTTGTGACACAATTTAGCAAATTCAATTTTTCGTCTGGAAACAATGCATGCAATACTTAACAAATCCAGATGAAAATTCAGGAAACTTAATATTTCGGTTGGATTTCTAGGGTTTAATCCAGACGAAAATGAAATTTAGGGAGA
>JAJJMA010197994.1:0-10928 GCA_023529015.1 Papaver nudicaule | reverse complement strand
GAGAGTATTTTGTCAACACCCTAAGGATATTGAAACAACCAGCATAACGGAAAGACTTTCCATTATGGCGTACTTTCCATTCCTCTAACGCTGCACTTGACCAATGATTCTTACTCGATGTTGTTAAATCACTATGTGCACAAACGTATTAATTTTAGATTGATCTTCCAGAAACGACCAGACAAAGACTCTTCAGTACGACTTCAAATGTTTTCAGGATGCTCTTTCAAAAATTCTTCTAATATCTTACCCCATAAAGTTGGCCCCCTGATATTCGATGGTCTAGGATCGATGCGTTCCATCGTTTGCCGCACATAGTTCTTACAAATACATAAATCCCCTTCTTCAGTGAACCTGAATCGACGAAAGCGTGTTTCATATTGAGGGGATCCTGCCATTTTCACTACAAAAACCAAACCGAAGATGGAAAGAATTGAAGAGAAGGTGTGTGAGTGAATGAGTTTGGAATTGCTTATTTATAGGCGAAGTAAATAGAATGTTGGATCAACGAGATCTAAAAGATGCTTTTTCCATCGACCGTTGGAAAACCCATCATTGTCGATGGAGTAAGCATCTGAGATTGCAAAGTTGCATTTCTACGACTTTGACAGGCCGACCCTTTGTTAGGTCCATAATGAAGGATTTTGTTTTTATCTAACAATGCTAGAGCATTTTTGATCTAGCATTACTAGTCATTGGATCTACTAATCCAATGGTGGTGGTGGTTTTTAATGGAAATTATATTTTACCCTTAGAGTGAAATACTCCACTGAAAGCCTCAACCATTAGATTGGTCTCCATAATTTGGCAAAATAACGAAGTTATCCCATAGGAAAGGGTGAAGCCATCATGTGAAGTCAAATTAACCGAAACAACGCATTTTCAACTAAAAAAAAAACAGATAACCTACCATTTACTCTGTTTATATCGATTTCTGTACCCAGTCCGAGAAAACCTCACATTTGTTGAATTTCTTCCCAACTCCCGAGGCCCCTCTCTCTCTCTCTTTCTTTCTTTCTTACAGTGAGCAGTAGCAGTGTGGACTAACTGGAGAGTGATCAATCAATTTATCAGAGTGGTGTGGAAGCAACGCCAGTGAGTGCACCAGTAGTCTATCATACACCCAACCCAACCCTCTTCTTCTTCTTCTTCTTCTTCTTCTTCTTCAGTGGCTTTCATTTTCGTTAAGAGTCATTGTCTCGATTATTTTCCTCAAAACCATTACTTAAAAATCCATCTTTTTCATTTTGCTCTCATTTCCATTTCAAGATTACTAAACAAAAAAGAAAACCCACTTCAAATCTCTAGCTACATGTCACTGTTACATGCTTAATTAGAAAACCCAAGTTAGGGTTTTTTTCCTCATTTTGAACAAATGTCAAGAGATTATTTCTCTCTTTCTAACTTGTTTCAGACTTGTTGGGTTATGTTGTAAATGGATCCCAGTGCTGCTTTTCCTGCTGCAAATTCTTCTTCTTTTAGTAGCTTAGCTGAGATTTGGCCATTTCATAGTGAATCTGCTGGTGTTTTAGGGGTTAGGAGAGGTGGTGGGGGTTATGGGTCACAGAATTTAAGTGGGTTTGAAGACATTGGGGGGGCTTCTGTTGATGACTCTACTGTTACTGAACAAATCAGTGGGAGAAAAAAGAGAAGACGTTCGCTTTCCGAAGACGATTCTAAGCTTGATTCTACCAGCAGTGGCAATGAAATGGTATCCCTCCCTCTCCCCACAGCATTTGATTTGTTGAATTGAATTGCTCCTTGTCATGAAATTGCTGATCTTGAACGACATTGAGATATATCATGATGTTGTTTATGTAATTTGGTTGTGTGAATTAGTGGACTAGTTATGGTATAGACCTGGCTGGAAGAAATTTGTGAAATTATTCTGAACTAATTGTGTTTGTGAATCTTGTGATTTTGTTTTTTTGGACTAGAATGATAATGATGGCAAACTTCCAAAAGTTTCGGAATCAAGAAATGTTGGTTCGAAAACTGAAGGAGAGGAGAGTTCAGGGTTCGGTAATAAGCCAGCTGAAAGTACTCAACCTTCGGAAGCACCACCGCCTAAACAGGACTATATCCATGTGCGAGCCAGAAGGGGCCAAGCTACCGACAGTCACAGTCTTGCTGAGAGAGTAATATACTTATCTTCTCTTTGTGTGCAGTTTCGGCTTTAACTGGTCAAGAAAAGAAAATAGCAGTTGGTTTAGTAGATATCTGAGTAATAACATCTGCAATTTACTTGGTTGAATGAAACATAGTTTTGATAGTTCTTATTGAAACCTATGAGGTGCGAATAAATTAGGTAAATTGTAATTTGGTTATCGGATATGTGATTTCTGCGCAGGCTAGAAGAGAAAAGATTAGTGAGAGGATGAAGATTCTTCAAGATTTGGTTCCTGGGTGTAATAAGGTGCAGTACCTGTACTGTTTATATTCTCTCTTTTTTCAGCTCTTCTTTTACTTAATCAGAGAATAATTCTGTATCATATAGGAGGAGGTAATCATCTTCAAGTTTGTAGTTTCCTCTCCTTTTATCCTGAAAATTATTTTTCTATGCTTAAGCAGGTTATCGGTAAAGCACTGGTCCTTGATGAGATAATTAATTACATCCAATCACTACAGCGTCAGGTTGAGGTATGTAACATCGAGTATTTCTCATTGTCTCCATTGTTCAAGGGAACCTGAACAAGTCTTTAAGAGAGTACTGTTGAATTTTGTAGTTCCTTTCAATGAAGCTTGAGGCTGTTAATTCAAGAGTCGCTCCCACCAATGATGGTTATCCTCCAAGAGATGCAAGTCAAAGTATGGTGAGTGCAGGATCATTTTTAATTTCACATGTCAGATGACATGTTTCTGCATATCAAAGAACTGCCAGTCTGCTAGAAAGTTGACTAAAGTCTGTGTTGGTATTGTTCGAAAAACCTGCAAAACAAAAGAAGACGCTTCACTCCACCGCAATTGTTTTACTTTTAAGTTCTCCGTTAGTCTTATAGCTTTTCAACTGTTAGAAACACAAATAGCTGTACATAGAGCTTTATATTATTTGCTTTCCTTCACTTGGTGCAGCTATCAACTTTGTGTTTAACTTCAAATCCTTAGTGAAACTTCAAAAGACAACTAATTTGCCCAGTAATTTATTAACAAATTATAAATCTTATGTGCAGACATTTGACGCTGGAATGGCATTTGTTGCACAAGCAGCTAGTGAGTTTGGCCAGGGATCAGCATCTGAATGGCTGCATATGCAGGTTGGGGGTGGTTTTGAAAGAGCAGCATAGATGAAAGGTTTTGGATGATCCTCATCAGATTATGGTAGTAAGGGCATCGAGTGTTACACGTTCATCAGAATATCGTATAGAGACCTTTAATTATTGTTTTCTTCATCTGGTTTGGAGCAGTATGTTCTGTTTATATGAAGTCTCCGTTTCTGTCTGTTAGAAAAATCCGTGCAGTTGATGTTATATATCTATCTAATAGGGTCTTGTGCTGAATAAGGACCTCTTAGAATGTTATATCCGTGAACCAACCTAACCGAAAGGCCTTTTGGGGGGGTATTGTAAGTGTCTAAATACATTAGTTTTGTGTTATACGTATATTAATGAGCGGTTGAAATGTAATGAAATTTTAGACACTGTAGTGTGCTTTACTGATGGGTGTCCTTTCCAGGCCTAATTTTATTTTTTTTTTGGTTTGTGACCAGTATGTATCATACTAAACTTCAGGCTGCTATTAATACAACTCTTTGGTTATAATGGAATGTCTGAGCAATCTAGGATTCATATTTGAACACCGAGCTAGCTGTCTTTCATTGGTTGTTGTTTTTATTTGCGCAAGTTAGGTTTACATTCCTTTCTACAGGAGACAGCATCTCATGGCATGCTGGACAGTTTTTGATCCAAAGTCTGATGTACCGTAGGACCATTTTATTTTTGGTGAACAATTTTTTGCAGCTTGAGTATGGTCCATCTTGTTACAAGCAGATTAGATGGTTGTATTGGCCTGGGGCTGGGATAGCATTCGAGGCGTTTGTTTCCAGTTCATTGTGAAGGAGTTAACCTGATGAGGTTTTTGTCTGTGTAGGAGCAAATGGGTGTACTGCTATTTGCAGGCAATGGGAGAAGTTTTAGGATCTTGTATACTTCTGGCTGAATATTTCTTGAAGTTAAATAATAAAAAGTTGAGAAGTTCAAGAAGTACCGAGGGTAAATACCAAAAAGTTGGAGTAATTTTGAGGTTGTTGACTTGTTGGTACAGTAAAAAAGGAAAAAGTTCTTCTGAAAAGATATTTTTATTAAAGAAAAACACAGGGAGCAGGCCCTGAAAGGAACCGTTAAAGCATCTAACGGTTCTTGTGTGGGCTATGCATTTGAGATATGGTAAGATGAAAAGTTTGGGACCCACTACAAAAAATTCCTCTCTCATACGGGACATGGAGAGGGACATGAGGACGGTAGATAAATCATTTTTGGGAAGTATTAACATCTCAAGGGAGAGACTTTCCATTGTTAAAAGTTACAATTCAAATGAGGATGTAAGACGTGTGTACGTATAATCCTCCTCGAGAATGCGCATCTGTGGTTGCCACTCTACGCCTTAACCAGAGAAAATATGATCGTCACAACACAGCAGGCATCATATATTACCACATAAGACATCCTGTACCTCGATCACTCAATTGGAAGGTTTACTGACGTACTGTACCCGGAATGACCCAAGTCCATCGGATGACATATGGAAGCAAAGAAGAGCATAGTCGTTCAAAATTGACAGTGCAGCGTAGCAGAACTGCTCAGCTGTTTCACCTGGTGCAAGCACAACCACAAACGTCATGAACGTCGGAGAACCATTAGCGTTCACTGAATCAACTCCATCAACTAGTGTGTTAGCGGGTGGAGTTGAAGCCATTAGTGTTCATCCAAGAAACTGCTGCAGAGAATTTGGGTAAAAGAACTGTGTTTGGTACACAGTTCTAGTGTATTTACAGATCTTTGTTTATGTAATGAATTGAACCATCTTCATAAACAAAAAGTTCTTTGAAGACGCAAAGATGGGACCTCATCGATCCTTCTCCACGATTTATGGCCTATAGCCAAGACCTCACAAACTGACAAGAAATGGTATAGGAACGTTCAGAAAAAAGTTTGTGTTTCTGATCAAACAAGGTGTAGCTCAGAAAAATATGAATCTTCTTGGGTAAGCACTGCCAGGGTTTACTTACGCACTTGAACCACATGAGAGCAGGCTTCACTGGAAGTCTGCCGCGCATTACATCATTAGCAAGACAAGGGCTTAAAACACCATCCATTGTACAGAAATCTGTTCATGATCATTTTTGTCTCCTCCTCCTGCCAATTCTTACTTGTTTGTGCTTTTGTTTACCGAAACCAGTTCCTACTCTACACCACTGTCTCATACATAGCAGTGCAAATCCAAGACCAATAAGAGCATGAACATAAGAAAATACATAGATAATCAAATACAGAGCTTAGACAATGACGCAAGAAAACCTTGTTCTAATTGAAGGGACATCGATATCATAGATTAGAGATGTAAAAAGATATAGAAGTTTGAGTTACACCAATTACCAAACAAGGAACAGAAATAATTATACCAATTACCAAACAAGGAACATAAATAGACGCGATATCAACCAGTGCCACGGAGGAACAGAGATTGCATCAGATTTTTCTTTTAGTTCCAAGAAGAAGAGTAGAAAAATACAAACAGACGCACAAAAAGAGAGACGCGTACGTATAATGAGGTTTGGGATAATCGCCTCACCTTTTTACAATGATCTTGGTTTTCATTTGACCATCCATCTGTGTCTCTCCTACTTTTGCAGAAATGTACTTATTATCCGCACTTGTGGAAACCGTTCATATATTTGTTTTAATTAGCTGCTCTCGTTCATAATCGAAAGAGCCAACATAGCAATTGTTTCTGAGGCCTACGAGGATATCATCACTACGTCACTAACATCTTAATGATTTTTAGGGCGACGAAACACACAAAATAAACTGCTTATGCTAAAATTCAAAGGTCCCTTATAAATAAGAAGCAACAACCTTTTACAGACGAGATAAAATTTAGTTTTGAGTACATATAAAACGATAATTGGAGAGGTTGAGATTAGGTTATTTAAACAAGTGTAAATTTACTTTTATTAGACTATTTTAATTACAGAGAATAAGATCAGAAGCTAACCAGATGAAGGTGAAACCAGAGTAATGGCTCCAAGAATTCCAGCTGATTTATAAAGCAGGTATAGTTGAATTGTATGAATTTACATTTGATTGAAAATGTGATATGGTTGCCCAAATCACCCGTACCATAATAATTACAATTAACATTGTACCTCCTAGTGAGCATACAACCTGCAAATACAGCTCTCAATTATCAGATCAATTGTTATTCATTTGTTTGCTTCTTAGTTTTGAAAACTGAGAATCCAATAACCCACGGCATTAAAAAGAAAATAAGGAATGTACAGAGATCAGTAAAGTGCATGATGAAAGAAATGTACATAACAAAATACGACAAATTTTTGTGTCTGCTATCAACGTTATGAATAACCATAGAAACGAGGTTTAGGATTGCGACAGCGTTGGCATTACCATATATGCACATGATTAAACCTAGCAGTTCTAACATTACTCTTTGAAAAAATGACTACAGTGTGTCATGTACCATTTGTACAGACAAGACGATTTTAGGCGGCTTTGATTCTTATTTATTATCCTTGATTCATCTTGTCTGTACAAATAGGTACATGACACAGTGCTAATCAAATTTCTAAAATCTTGTAATTCTAGTTCTAGGGGAACCTATAAAACATTCATGAATATTCGCTAGAAGTCTAGAATGCAATTCTAGTTCTAGGCAAACAAGTGGTGATATAATTAAAGCTACGCTTAGCAAGGCTTTTTGATGAATCATTTTAACAAAACAAAAAAAAAAAAAAAAAAAAAAACATATTAATTCTACAGGCTCAGACCTTATTCCTATTTTGCTGGTGACTAATACTAATATTCATCAAGGAAAAAGACCCTATTTTCAAGACTGTGGGTCAGTAACTGTCAAGCAATGGTGCTTGGTATGCAAGAGAAAGCTTACATACGATATACTATAGTCCTATGACGAAGGCTTCTCTTCATTGATGCAAGATGTGGGGAATGACCGAGGAAGATCAGATGTTCCAATTTATGTCCAGAGGCACGCGCATGGGTTATTGTTGAACTAAAGGCGATTAGGTTGTGAGAAACCTTGTTGATAGCAAGTCAGCTGAATTTTTGCAAGGCCTCAACGGCAAGAGCAAAGACAAGGAGAGATCTGATGATAACAAGAGAAACGGTGGACCGATGGATGAAGTGTTAATCCTTACATCCCGGAGTTCAGGGATGCTTCATTTGCAAAGGCTTACACTTCGTGAAACATTGTCCTTTGCAGTCACAATTAATGCATCATCTGAGAATAACTATGGGAGCCATTCTAGAAAGACTCAAGGTATTCAAAGTGATGGTACAAGAAAAAGACATCGTAGTGAAGTCGTATCTCGTTTTGAATCTGGAAGAAACTGAACTAGACTGTTAGTGGGGTGTTGCTGTCTCCCTTTCAACACTAAAGCCAGGAGACATGTGCTTCCTAGACTTGTGTAATAGTCTTAGTTGTTGGATGTAAAAACTGTGTAGATAATCAAATACCAGAGCTTAGACAATGATGCACGCAAAACCTTTTTCTAATTTAAGGTACAGTGATACCATAGATTATAGAAATAACCACGATATCAACCAGTGCCACGTAGGAATAGAGATTGCATCTGATTTTTCTTGAAGTTCCGAGCAGCAGAGCCGAAAAATACAAACAGATGCACAAAAGAGAGACACATGTACAATGAGGTTTGGGCTCGTTGCCTTTCCTTGTGATTAGATTTCCATGAACCTAACTAATTAAAACTTTTCTAATTTTTGAGAAATGTTATTACTACTCTCGCTTTTAGAAACTGTTCATGTATTTGTTTTAACTAGGCTAGTCTCATTCTCAATCAAAAAGCTAAATGTAGCAATTTTCACAATAATTGTTTTCGAGGCCTACGTGGAAATCATCATTACGACATTAAGGTCTTAAGGTTGTTTTGGGCAATGAATGCAACAAAAAAAAAACTGTTTATGCTGAAATACATGGCTCTCTTATCAATCAGAAACAACTTTTCATATACCTTATTCCCTCTGTCCCTGGAAAAGGTGAAAGACACAATCTTTCTGGGGCGGAGGGAGTAGTTTTCAGTCAAAATTATACATATACGATGATAGGAGAGATTGACATTAGATTATATACGCAAGTGTAAATTCACTTCAGTATAGATGAAGTTAATTACAGAAAGTAAGATCAGAAGCTAACCAGATGAAGGTGAGACCAGAATAATGGCTCCGCAAATTCGAGCTGGTTTATGACGCAGGTATAGTTGAATTGTAAGAATTTCCATTACTCTGATTGGAACCGTTTAAATTTGATTGGAAATATGACATTGTTGCCCAAATCACTCGTACCATAAGAATTACAATGAACACTGTACCTCCTAGTGTGCATACAACCTGCAGATAAAGCTCTCGATTATCAAATTGGTTCCTGTTCACTTGTTTGCTTCTTACTTTTTAAAAATTGAGAATTCGATAACCCACAACATTAAAAAGAAAATACTGAATGCAGAGATCAATAAAGTGCATGATGAAAGAAATGTGTATAACAAAATACGAAGAATTTCTGTGTTTGCCATCAACCTTATGAATAACCATCAAATTTATGCTAACAAGGTTTAGGACTGTGACAGCATTGGCATTAAACCTAGTACTCCACATTACTCTTTTGAATAAGTGACTACCCTGCTAATCAAATTTCTAAAATTTTGTAATTCTAAGCGAACCCATAAATTCAGTACACGTTCATGAATCATCGATGGAGACGCATATTTCTGCATAATATGCCTAATTCAATCCACAGTCATCATGACTATTCAACTGAATGTCATAGAACTAGAAGCCACCTAATTCATTTAGCACATTTTACCCCATAATTAGTCTGGGATAGGGATTTCCATACAAGAAAATTTACCTGAAGAAGTGCTTTAACAATAGATAATGAAGTCAGTAGCAGAACACCATCCACAGCAAACGAAACCTAAAAACAAAAATCCCATCAATCAAAATGACTAAGCTATCATCAGCCTATACACCTACCAAATTAAAGCAAAAAAAGAAGAAGAAAAAACTAAATTAGTTACCAGTGGTGGTGAAATTGCTGGTGGTAAAATCGAACGAGTAGCTTTCTTAGCTCGTTTAGAAAGTTTCTTATACATACTCTGAACAAATCTTACAAGTAAATCCATACTACTTTCTCTTCCATTTTCATCGTCATCTTCTTCTTCATCATCGTCAGTTTCATATTCAAATTCATCGTCAAAGAATGATTCTTCCAGTTCTTCTGCTGCTGATGTTTTTCTGGATTGGCCACCATTATTAGCCTCACAAATGTTGATTCTTGGGTTTCTGATTGGTCGTCTGATAGTTGGGTTTTTGAGAAATTTTAGAGAGGATATCTGGGGGTTTATGGAGAGAGGGGAGATATTTGAGTAGAGAGGTTTAGGAGGTGAAAAGGGAAGAAGAGAAGAGGATGATATCAAGATTGTTCCGGCCATGTTCGTGTCCGTCACTGCGGGTGTTGAGTAAAACGGGCCAATGCCATAAGAAAGTTTTCCCCAGGATATATATTCCTTGCAATCCTTCTGCACATACCGGTTACTGAACCGGCCCACTCACAATGGGTGGGCCGCCACCCGAGACTGATTATGTGTACACTACTATAGCTTGATTTTTTTCGGGCTGTGGGGATTTAATGATTTTTGTTAAAGGGAGAGCAAAAAAGGATCCGAGGAGCGCAAAAATCATTGTCGACTCGCTACTAGGACCTATTCGATATAATCATTCTAACTCGGACTACAATACCCCTGCTAAATACGCCCGTTAACTGTCCATAACTCAAACCCGTTCACCAAATAATCCTACCACTCGGCGCCGGTAACCACCGAACCAAAAAAACAGCAACTTCAGGAGTCACGACCACCATCACGTCGAAGTTTAAGATCAACATAATCATAACTGAAATTCTTAAATCAATCGGTCAAAAAAAAAAAAAAAAAAGAGAAAAAAGAAATTCTAAATCAAATCGAGAAAAAAAAAACTTGCTGATAGATAATAATCAAAAGCTAATATAATAAAAACTCAGCAACCTAAACTTAGGGTTTATCAATTCCTTTAATTGGGTTTCTTATGAAAACTACTGTGATTAGGTCTTCTAAGATATCAAAGAATTTTATTAATTCCCAGAAAACGAATAGGCTATGATCTTGCCTCACTAATAGAGTTGAAAATTACGTATGTTAACGTATTAAGTTATATTTGGGGAAGTTAGAACACCGAATTAAAGAACCTAGCTAAAGGATCCAGCAATTAATATGGTAAACATTAAGGTATCTTCTTTCTTTTTCATCTGTGGAGTTCATACTTATCTTTTAGGTATTGTGTATGGACGCTTGTTAATTAAACTTGTTTAATGTGATTCGATTGTTCTTAACTAAGATGTAGTAGGTCTGATGACAATTTATTCAAGTGATCCGAGACTTCTCGTGTGTAAGTTTGATTCGCTTGATAGGGCTGGCTGTAGCTACAGAAGAAGAAGAAGAAGTGACGGCGGTCGTGAAGACATTTTCTTGTGGCTGTAGGCATTGGCGGAGAAATTGATGTTGGTGATGGCGGTGAGGGACTTATTTGGAGAACGGGTGCGAGTAAAGGTGAGCGGGCATATTTAGGGGTATTGTAGTCTGAGTTAGAAAAATTGTAATGAACCGGTCCTAGTAGCGAGTCGACAAC
>JAJJMA010197985.1:0-15240 GCA_023529015.1 Papaver nudicaule | reverse complement strand
CAAATCGAACATTTCAGGTACTAGAAAGTATTCCACACCTCTCTATTTGATACAAAAACAAAGTGTCACTACTATGGCAAATAGTTTGACTGAAAGGTTATGGGCAGTCACCTGGATTTTGACCAGCAGGCTGTATTGCGAGGTTTGTGATATCCGCTGTTGAAGATGCATTTCTACGAAGCCTTGGAGGATTACCATCCATTCCCCTGAAAAGATAAACAAGGTTTAGATTAAAGTTGGGTGCAACAGTAAACCTGATCTAAAATTGTGTCTCAATCTAACTGCAGTGTACCTTGATGCGATATCTACTCTACTGAAGATTTCAATCTCTGTTCCAGATTTTTGACTAAGGCATTTCCTTATGCGAGCATAAGAATCCCATCAAGTACTACGACACTGAGCTGTAACAACTCTATGAAACCAAACCCACATCCCTAGTTTTGGGAATAAGATATATCTATGAAAGTGGAAATTGTACCTCATAATTTCACATGTTACAATAACTATAGAGATCAAGGGGATTTTACCTTTTCTGTAGGTCTTGATAAAACCAATTTCTTAGGACCGAAATCTTGAACACCGAGCCTAGTAAACCGTTTTTTGATACTTCTCAACATCTCCATATAAAATGATGTATCATCGAACAGTGGTATCACCATGTCACACATACAGTTCCTAACAACATTTCATAGAAGTAAAGCAACTTAGCCACAAATAAGGGAAACCAACAACCATTTGAAAACTCTAAACAATACATGTTAAGTTTCAATGCTAATCACAGTAAGGAACCACTAGCGTACCTACACCAAAATCCCAGTTGGCTGACTCTCCTTCCACCCCAAGGCCTCCTACACATCAAATAAGAAGTGTTGAGAATGTAAAAAGAATCAGAGCGGCTGAGGCCAGGCCGAAAGCCTGGGCGATACCCTAGTACTACCATAAAAGTGCAACAATTCGCTATCCTAAAACAAATTGTCAAACTGTGAATTTTAACTTCACACACTTGAATACCTTAAAATTTTCCAGGAGTATCGCATGGAATTGTAGATTCATGGGAAGAAGCCACGAAGTATGTAAGTAACACCACTTGTATATGCAGTAGTTCCATTAAGCCCAAAAAAATACATCAAAATGTAAGTACTTGAGTAACTAAACTTCTTATTAGCCTAAATAAAGCACATGACAACGAAGTTACGAATTTAGCCAACTTTATCATGATACCCTGTTGAGACCACCTTTGGTTGGCACAAATATCATTCAGTGATATCACCAGTATACTACGACAACATTGGCTTTAAGTCTGGGTTCTCTAATATTACCAGTATGCATACAGATTGCACACGAGTCCATTCCTTTGAAGGATCTCCAGTAATTGGGGCATTTCCTTTCCCTGTTACACAGAAAGGAATTGCCCAATGCTATCCAAAGTTGTATGCCAGAATATTTGCAGCAGAAATAGCAAGATAGCTGCTTACCTTTGTTTTCTTGAGTGCTCTTTGGATGACGTAGTTGGCAAATTTTATGCATCAACGATACCCTGTTGAGACTACCTTTGGTTGGCACACCAACTTTATCATGATCAGCTGATTCCAATTTAGCCAAACTAAATCTAAGCCTGCAAATTCTCCTCTCTGGAAGCCCAATTGATTAACCCACACTCATAAAAATTCAATCTTTTTTGTATGGTAACTGAATTTGAAGCCTGACAATACTGAATTTAAATTATAAATTCAAAACCAATCATTAAATTTGTTAAATCAAAACTGAACTCAAACCCTAATTAACTGAACTCAAACCCAATCATTAAATCAACTAAAAAAACTCAAAATCAAATTAGGGTTAGGGTCTATTAGAGAAACTTACCCACAAATAACTCTGAATTGAATACGACTGTGAGAAGCCTTGGTGTTCATCCTCTTCCTCAAAAATCTGAATCTAGGGTTACTTCATTAGACCTAAGGTAAATCTTCTTCTTCTCTGTATTTGGATCTTAATTAGAGGGTTTGGTATTGATGTTGATGGTGGTGGTATTAGAAAGGGGGAAACCTAAGAGCACCGAAAAAATCTGGATTTAGAGATTCTTCCCGCAGAGAAGAAGAAAAAAGAAACCTAAGAGCACAGACGAAAATGAGAAAGAAAAGAAGAAAAAAAGATTAAATCGAAAATAACATTTTTAATAGACGTTTATACCCTCGCTGAATTAAATAAAACCCCCGTGTTTGTCCCTTTTTTTTTTATTTTTTTCGGTTACACTTACATGTGCCACGGATATACCATTTTGTGCCACGGATTTTGTTGTGCAACGGATATATCCGTTGCACATGAAAAAATTGAAACGTTGCACAATGCAGGATCTGGCGTAGTGTACTGCCTCTGTTGCCTCTACTTCTCAACAAATGGAGCTTGATGAAGATGGAAATCCAACTGAAGGGTTCACGCAGAATGGAGAACGGGGTAGGTTTTACGAACGAGACTTGCCTAGAGAACACAAAGGTCGTGATGCCCTAAAGCGTGATAGAGAGTTAGCTAGAGATGAGTCTAGTGGAATCTCAACCCTCAATGACCTCATCCGAGATGACAATTCCTTCAAAAGGGCACAAAGCGAAAGAGACTCGTCTATATTCCGTGAGTATGTGGATATCAAACAAATGAAATCCGACATAGAAATTTTAGAGGTCGACACGGATCACATGCCCGATTGGAAAGCGGAGTTCTACATTAAGGCTAAGAACAAGGTTCTCCGCCGCCATGACTGCGGGACAATATAATGAATGTTCTACATGATAACTAGGCTTGATTAACTACTTGTTTTAAGGTTTCTGTAACCTTATTTTCCTGTTTTTTTATTTATTTATTACGTAGTACTTTTTTTTTCCGTTCGTGTATTTCCCTTCAACCACTGTAACCCGTTTGCCAATCAATATAATATGTTTGATAATATTGGGTTATTAGTATGTACATGTTTTGCATAGAATGTGGTTGGAAAAAGGAGTCTCATCCAATGGGGAGACGTATTGGTTTGAAGGACTGCCGTTTAGATTTTAAAATAAGAGTTTTATACCGGGCTTAACACTACATAATAAAGTGAACATAAAACGCATTAAATCGGAATTCAAAATGCATTGTGCATAAATTAAGATTACAAATTAAAAATTAAAATCAGCATGTGGACCGTATCTATTAAGTTTCTCACGCAACATATCATAGCAATCCTCGTGGAGAAACTCCATGCTCTTCTAGATACCTGGTTTTCGCATGAGCTTTCTGCAGTCAACGAGTTCAAAATTTGATTAAAGATGCATTTAAATCAAATGAAAATTGTGTATCATACAACCAAAAAAAAATAACTTACTCCTACACTGTCCGTCCATTCCCCACCATCAATGATGAGGTCAATCATAACAGTCATAAATTTCTTCACAGATTGATTAATAATTCGAAATCTAAACGCCAGGTCTAAAGCGGATCTTTCATTGGGGTTTCCGTTGGTGCAGCGGTGAAAATTTTCAAGAACCCTTTGCCAGTATAAGCCTCTACTCCTTGGTGGAGTACCGACGTTACGATAGAACTCTATGGCAATATAAGCTTGTGTTACAGCAACATCTTCTTCGTCTGTAAAACTCCCCCTAGCCATATTGGATTTTGGAAAAGATAATCAACCAAAACTTTCGTGCACCTAGAAATATCACATACAGTATTGAAATCCTTCACTGTTGTTTTGGCTGATACTATCCACACATCAAAGCGATATCCACTTTATGAGTATGAAGATAAGGTGATATCTTATTCAAGATAATGTTAAATCTTATCCATTGCATTCATTGTCGCAGTCTCCAAATGCCTATAAATCCCTTGCCTCTTCCTTCTTCAACTCCACCCACAAAAACACAACTTACTTATTTCAAAGCTTATTAATAATCATCTTCAAAATGCAGAGATTCACAAGGATTGAAGATATGACATTACCAAGAGCTTATGTCGTTGTTGCCTTAGATGCCCTTGCCGGACAAAACCAACCCTCGGTTATGTTCTGGACTAGAGTTGAAGAAGAGTTTGTAAGGTTATTGCCAGAAGGAAACCGTAGATCAAGATCTTCCCTGCAAAACCGAGTAAGTTTTTTGAAAAAGGAGGTTAAGAGATATGTTTGCTTCGTGCGTGGTTATATGTTCCCTTTGCAAGACGGGTGGACAATTGAGGATGCCGTAAGTAAATGTTATATTTCTTTGCTACTACTTAAGTTCTTGTTATCACTTTACTAACCACTGGTTAATTTTTTCCGCACTCAAGTATCGTGAAGGTCGCACGGACTACGAGACCGGTCCCCCGCCTAGAGGCTGGAGGTTCAACGATGTTTTCAATTTCTGGAAGAACCGATTGCCTGGAATTAACCCGGAGGAGATTTGGAATTAACCCTCTTGCCGTTCGTTTTATCCGGCAACCCCTCCTTACGTTCGTTTTAAGCTTTTTTTCCCTTCAATCGTAGTTGTAAGTGCAATGGTATGTCAGATCCATAGGTGTCATATTAATCCTCCATTCTAGATTGTAAACTTTATGTAATCGACCTTATCCATTGTGTAAGACGCTTATGTTATGTAATAAAAAACAAGTGTTTACACAAACGAACTATTCCTAATGTACATAATCTTTAACCCCCAAAAAATTTCGAGTGCGTCTCAAGGTTATACAAGGTTGTATACAGAAAAAATCGGAGTGGGTAAATGTTATTCAAAAGGCCGGAATCGGGAGTGTAAGCGGAGTGTAACAACAAACGTATCACAATGATAGCCGGTGTAACCATGGTGTAAATTAAAAAAGGTCAAACTGAAAGCGATGGAAAATAACTCGCTTTCTGGAAAGCGAGATAAAGTATCTCGCTAAAGTGAAAGCGAGGGAGATTCCATCGCTTTCTGAGCGATACAAAGCGTATCGCTTTCCTCCCAGTTCTGGGAGAGCAAGTGCGGATTCGCAGCGTGTGTGAGGAAAGAGGAGAGAGAGAGGAGGGAATAGACGACGGTTTTCAGTCACATCATTCCCTCCTTTCTCTCCATAAAAAACAGCCTAATGCTTCTGTATGTCTGATTCCTTTATATATGACCTAAATTTGGGAAAAAATTTTGATCTCGCGCTGCTAGATCAAACGTGATCTAGCAGTGCGAGATCATGTTTGATCTAGCAGTGCGAGATCAAAATCGCGTTCCTAAATTTGCACGGAGTTTCTAGGAGGAAAAGAAGGAATCAGAGAAGAGTCTCCATGTGATGATTGTAAGAGGGTACGCCTGAATTTGGGTAGGCTAGTGTATTAATATTGGTGCATGAAGAATAGTGGCTCTTCGGTACTACAAATAGGTACAAACTGTTTAACCTCTACCTTGCAGACAGTAACGTCCACAGTGACTTGACATGAAATGTATACAGAGATTGCCTCTCCAGTCCTAATCTGTTTACTATTTAAAGCATGAAAGCATGAATGAACTTACTCACCTCGTTTACAGTGTACCAACTAGGTATTGGTCTCCCCCACTATTATCATCTGGACCGTTCTTTCACAAATATAAGCTATTTGAGTAGGAGTAATGAGAGTACAGTATATCTTTATAACAATATCAATCTGCCATTAGTCCGGTGGCTTTTGAGGGATCAATAAATAATTCTAAAGTGGAAAAGAGTTCTGGGCAAAATACCAATAATGTTAGGTTAGGATATGTATGGTATGTACATATGATAGGTAGGCACTGCATTCGTATAGTATGGTCTCATCAGAGTGTCACCTAATCCATTGTATGATAAGGATCAAGCAGATCAAGCTGATCCTTTGCTGGTTTTATATTTACTTCTGAGCACCGGTTTAATGGCACATCAATTGTGTTAGAAATCTGTGGAAATGTGATTGCTCCAAAATGGAGGATTAGCATATCCATGGGGTATGCTGGGTTCTTAATTCTCGTCCTGATTTTTTTTTGTAAAAACTAATCTATATCCCTGATTTTTGGGCGGGGTTCTCATTCCTAAATCAAAGGTACTATATTTAAGACCTTCTCCTAGCAAAATATGTTACCATCAGTTTTGGCAGAGGCAGGATTTAAGGTAGAAAAGCTAAGAAGGCAAATGTTATGAGTTCTATGACAAATTCCCACCTGATGTGATTGACTACCAGGGGGATACAAACATTGTTTCAGTTTTGAACTTAATGAAATTCTCTTTTGAATTAAAAAGAAAAAAAAAAGGCAGGGAAGGTGAAATAAGCCTCACGTCATCAGGGCATACAAAAGGAATCCGGGCATACTACCGAGTAGTGTTAGCATGAAGCTACCGAATATATTTTTCACTACTCGGTAGCTTAAAAAAGTATGCCCGGATTCCTTTCGAGATGCCCTGATGACGCCAGGGAAATAAGCCTCCCATAGAGGTAATTTATGCATAAAAGATAGATATATGAAGGCTTGTATAAAAAATATGCATTGATAGTTTTCAGGTGTCAGTTGCAAGTAGCTCTGCCTGTGCTCTAGGATGTAGAGTATTACAAGTCCAGCTTCTACGGTAGTTTCACCAGGCTTCGACTTTATACCAACATCTATTAACAGCTGATTTTACAGTGTACTGTAACTTTTGAAGAACAAGGGTCAGCCTTGATTCTTTCTTTTTTCCAAAATTAATATACGTAGAATACACCATCAATCAAATAGGAAGTACAGAGAAATATGAAATCTCAGCATCTTCAACATCTATTCCTATTCTTTTCAGAAACTTAAAAACCAAAAATAGGACACAAACCATTGAGTAAAACTGTGAAAGTTCTCTCAGACAACCTATATATTCTTGCCATGGGTGCGGTATATGATTTACCTGTAGCAATACACTCAACATGCTACGTGTTGGGTTATAAAGGGATCCTGAGAAGCAAAAGTTTGAAAAGCTAAACTGAAAGTAAAGTAAATATAAATCTAGAGGCTGAAAAGTTTTGACATAGTCACATGGGAATAAGTTGATTTGGAGCCACAAATTTTACTTTGTTTATTTAGCCCTTTTTTGCTGCAATACCCTTGAGAACAAACCTCAACATTAAGGTTCCAAAACATAGATTCTGAGAATCTGAATTATTTTGTTCATAGATTTTTTAACCCGGCTAATTTGGGGGCGAGCTCTTTTTTAATAGGGGCGAAGGCTAATCCAAAATAGGATTACAATGAAGTAATCTCAAAAACCCCTTATACACCATAATTAGGATTAGAGATTGTAATTGGGATTAGCAAATAAATTATTGATTATCAAAAATATTAGATTATCAATTAGCAAAACATCTTAAAATTAGATAGTTAGCCATCATCACCACCACCGTCTCCATTTCCACCACCACCACATCCTCCAATTTCACCCCCCACCACCGCCACCATTTGGGTGTGTGTTTTCGAAAATGTTCAAACATGATCCTCAAAGCTCAAAACAGTTATGGGAAGACTCACTTCAATGTTAAATTCGTCGAAAATCAACTCAACCCAATTGCTTCGTACCCAGAATCGTCATAAAATGACACCCAATGGTGATGATTCCACAGAACTCGTCAAGATAATAAGATTGTCTGTGACGACACTGCGTGTAGAGGTGAACAATCGTCAAGGTTTTTACAGTGCCATGACGATTTAAGAAGTGGATCCAAAATGCCCGAAAATACTGCTTGCTAAATCGTCACACTATGTAATAAAATCTTGACGATTTAGCTTTGAGAAGAATCACCCTACTGCCAAGCAAACAAGTTAACTCGTCACACTATGTGATAAAATCCTGACGATTTGGCTTTGAGAAAAATCACCCCTCTCCAAAAAAACAAGTTAAATCGTCATACTATGTTATGAAATCCTGACGAGTTGGCTTTGAGAAAAATCACCCTTCTGCCGAAATAACAAGGTGAATCGTAATGGATTTACATGACGACTAAGTGTTATTATGCTCAAATCGTCGTGGTTTACATCATGACCATGACGAGTTTATGTGTATTAACAGCTGTTTGGAAACAGGTTGTCGGAATCGTCGTGGTTTGAACATAAACCATGACGAATATCTGATTTTTTCTTTGAGTTTCCAAACAATTTAGACATGTAAACTAACACAAATGAATCAAACTTAGTACGATTTACCATTGTCAGCAATGAACCGTTAAAAAAAAAATACATTGTCAACCTAGGAAACGAAAAATGTATCAAACACACCAAACCGACATAATATTCTTTCACCTACTAAAACCAAAGTGCGAAACGAAAAAACTAAACCATATCATTGTTGCCCCCATCGGCTTCACCTTCACCTTCAGCTTCACCACGCCCACGGCCACTGCCACGCCCACGACCACGCCCACGACCACGCCCACGACCACGACCTCGTCACTACAACAAAACAGGCCTTTGGTGTTAAAAAATTCTGTCACGGAATCCTCTTTTTTTGTCTCGAATTATTTTCTGAGACAAAAATTTTGTGGTCACGAAGTTGTCTCAAAAACCCCGTCTTAGAAAGTTTATTGTGACCAAATTGGAGATTGTCGCGAGATAAACTTTTTAGCGACTAATTTATTTTTGTCAATGATAGGGTCTTTTAACAACAAAATAAAATTGTCAACAAAAGTAATTTTAATGACAAAAAAAATTGTCACCAAACATCTTTGATTTGCGAGCAATATTTTTGCCTCAAAAAACTTAATTTCAGTGTCAATGTAATTTGTCGCTAAATAAACCTATTTGAAACAAATTTATTGGTCTCTGAATCAGTTTATTCGCAACCAAAAAAATTGCCTCTGAAAATTGCTTTTTAGAGACTAAGTTTTCCCGTCTCTAAAATTTCATCGGTGACCATATTCCTTTGCCCTAAAAAAGATTTTTTTTTGAGACCAACTTATTCTTCTCCAAAAAACTATATTTCTGTCTCCAAAAGTTTTTTTTAAAGACAAACTTTTTTATCACTAATATTTTTTTTGTCTCCATTATAAATTTTATCAGTTGACAACAGTGACAATTATTTTTGTCTTTGAAAATAATTTTTGGGACCAAATACTTGCCCTAAAAAAAAACCTTATATTTATCACTAAATGTCGATAATTTTGTCTTTAGATAAGTTTTCTTTTTTCTCACGGTCACGGTAGAGAAATTGTACAAAAATTGAGATCAAATCGGAAAAAATATAAATCAAAATTGAGCACTTATACAAAACTAAAATATAATTACATTTAACATTCTAATTATTATATATCAAATTCACAAACAATTCGAACTACAAAAGAAATTGTGATGAAATATTTGTTACAAATATAGACTTACAACCAAGGAAAATTGTGATTTAACTTTTGTACAGTACAGACTTACAACCAAGGAAAATTACAAATACAAACAAAGAGAACCCATTGAGTGCAAAAATCAAGTTCCCTTTTACTTGTAGATTTGAAGGTAGCAAGGCTTCTTCCTCCACTTAATATCTCTATTAGCATTCAACCCCATGTCTGCAACCCAACAACAAACGCAATCCGAGATCAGAAAATAAAAAAGAATTAAAAGCATAAGAAAACTCTTCAATCAAACAAAGATAAAGAAAATCAGTAACTTACTTTGGATGGTTTAGATCTTTAAAAATGAGATTAAGCCTTTGAACTTAATCGATTATTAACCTTCATAGAAAGAGAGACGGGGAGAAGAGAAAGAGAGAGACAGGGAGAAGAAAGAGAGACGGGGAGAAAGAAACATAGAGCGGCGGAGAAATTAGGTTTAGGTTTCATCTCTACTTTGTATATATATATCCAATCTATAAATCCTATCTCGAGGAACTTCAACCAGATCTTTGGTCGAGATTTTTCAAGCGTGTGCTTCACACCAAGCCCTACTATGAGTAATGGTGTAGCACCGCTGGACGAATCCTATTTACAACAACCAATTTGATTGGTTAGTAAAGATCCAAGGGTCAGCATAATGACACGTGTTTAAAGCATGCTGCTAAAATAGCTAGTTTATGAATTCTTATTTCTAATCCTATTTACATCCATAATCCATTCATGAAATTTGATTGATTTTTTTAGAATTCAAAATTTTGATTGATTAAAAATGGGCCGATTTCATACAACATAAATTAAAATACGACCAGTATCACCAACTAATTTTCTGAAACGAGAAAATCAAATAACCGCATGTAACGTATTTGAAAGAGAGGAAGAGAATGATTTTTGGAGTAATTTACGACAATTCGAAAATTTTGCATATATTGATCACTACTCAAGTACCCAAAGCTCGCAAGATTTGTGACCGATGCCAAATAGAAATCGCACAAGAGAAAAAAAGGTTTAAGAGATAGAATGTTTCCCCTTTGATAATACCAATACTGATCTACATTTTTTTCCTCATGTGTATATTACACTAATTCATCTGCGAAATTGATAATAGTTTCTATGATTTATTCTCAAATTCATTACCAATGAGATCAAAAAAATTACATTTTACAGTTCAATGTTTTTTTTTTTAATATCAACTTTTCTAAATTTCGCAGCATATCCAATGAGATAGAACGAAGTGTAGAGTAAGATGAGTCTTTATACAAATTGATTTATATAAATTTCTAAGCATATTAGATGTGATCAAACAATTTATGAAATCGGATAAATTTCTCTTGTTATCAGTATGAGCAAAAATGCAAAAATATCCAATTAGATTAGGCTGAGTCTAAAGTCAGATGAATTTGTTTCGAATCTCGACTTATGTAAGGATATCCAATGGAATCGAGTAAATTTTATGGATGAATCTTTCTAGTAAGCTCTAACAATATCTAATGAGACTGAACAAATTTAAGACTTGGATGAATCTTTCTTAGAATCGATTTATGTTAATCTCGGAGCACATCCAATTAGATTTAACTCATTTTAGAGTCAGATTTTTTTTTTGTTCCAAATCGACTTATTATGGTAACATATCCAATGGAATCGATTAAATTTTAAAGTCGGATAAATCATTCTTGTAATCTATAAGCATGTCCAATAAGATTGGACAAATCAAGAGTTAGTTGAATCTTTCTTGGAATCGACTTGACTTTTGTGTCTCGACATGTTGTAATTAAGAGATACATGTTGGATCTAGATGAACCTTCAAAGTATCTTTCTCGTCTATGTCATCATGCGTTGGATGTCGAGATTGCTTATCGGAAATTCATTGATTCTTCATTTTATTGGCGGAAAACACTTCAATTTTACTCGATGTCTTCAGTTTTAACTAAACTAGTTCATATTCGATCGAATTTTATTTCCTACTTGTAAATAAGAGATACATGTTGCATCTAGATGAACCTTCGAAGTTTCTTTCTCGTCTATGTCACTAATGCACTGGATGTCGAGATTGTTTATCGGAAACTCATTGATTCTTCATTCTGGAAACGGTTTCACCACTAATATTGGCAAAAAACACTTCAATTTTACAATTTTACTTTATATCTTCAATTTTAACAAAACTAGTTCATATTCGATCGAATTTGATATCCCACTTGTAATTAAGAGATACATGTTGAATCTGGTTGTGAACGTTCGAAGTATCTTTCTCGTCTATGTCACTCATGAGCTGGATGTCAAGATTGTTTATCGGATATATTCATTGATTCTTCATTCTGGAAACGGTTTCACCACCACTATTGGCCAAAAAACACTTCGGTTTTACAATTTTACTCGATGTCTTCAATTGTAACCAAACTAGTTCATACTCGATCGAATTTGATATCCCACTTGTAATTAAGAGATCCATGTTGGATTTAGTTGAACTTTCAAAGTATCTTTCTCATCTGGGTCACTCATGACCAGGATGTCAAGATTGTTTATCGGAAGTTCGTTGATTCTTCATTCTGAAAACGATTTCTCCACTAATATTGGTAAAAAACACTTCAATTTTATTTCTTATTTGATATTTTCAATTTTTACTAAATTAGTTATGTTCGATCCAATGTTGACATCTAACTTGTAATTTAAGAAATACATATTGGATCAACTATATTAGCTCACATCCGACCGAATTTGATATTTAACTTATAATTAAAAATTTCAAGTTTTTTTTCAACTTGAAACACTAAAAAAATGGACATTTGACAAATAACTCAATGCATCCAAAATATATTCAATAAAAAAAAATCGTGTCCTAGCTAGGTCGTCTCGTACGGTTCGGGGTTACGAATCCACCGATATACCAATATTTCTCGGGTCCTGGCTAGGTTGTTCTCGTGTCCTATTTTTTTATGTATATTTTGCATATCTTACGGATCTACCAAAGAAATGAATAGACTGAAACAACTTTGTTTTCTACCTTATCTTCCTCTGTAATCTGTATACCAAAATAACCAAATTTCCCTAGATTTTTCACCAAATCTCCGACTAAATTGGAAGAAAATTTGCTTCCCCGCGATTTTGTTTACAACTCCCTCCAAAAACAAGTAATCCCTGACTAAAATTAAGATTTTTTTTTGTTTTGGCGGGATGAATCCCGCTAATTTGTTTTGGGTTACAAATTTCATCCAATTTCCGATACCCTATATAAACCCTAAGCCATCAGTGCAGTTTTTTCATTCTTCCGCAGCAATCAAATTCATAAAAAAAAATTTATGGTATTTTCCATGGTTTCTGTGTATGTGTTTTATTCAATTTTTTTTTTTAGTTGAAGTTCGGCTGCTTGATTGATTCTTTTCAATGAATCAAATCAGGTTTCCATGAACCTTGAAGGTTTAATTTTCATAAAGTATCAATCTTCGTCTGTTCTTTTGGCTTTGTTAGTTAATCTCTTTTATTGCAATTTAATTTTGGTTTAGTGAAGTTGAATCCTTATTTTGTTAAAGTTTTGATATACGATTTCAAGGGAAGATCAATTCTATGAATCTCAAGTTTTTAGTGTTATCAATTTTATGGATCTACTTCGTCATCTCTTGTTCACTGCATTTCTTTTTCATGAATCAAAATTGCTGTTCATTTTGTGAGTTTTAAAGCCCTTTTGACTATGGGTTTCATGGATTATAGTCCCTCTTGTATTTAGAATGCCTGAATTGCTAATGTATTCAGAATGCCTTGCTCTTTTGCATTCTGTAGAGTATTATTCTTTTTGTGGGTTTCTTGAATAATTTGTTGTAGTGGTTATACGCTGGTAATATTCGCATTTGCATTCTGGTAATAATTTGTTGTAGTGGGTTTAAGGGTCTTTGGGTCTAGCTGGGTTGGTTTGATATCCCTCACTGTGTCTGTGGGGTTGTAGTTGCTTATTCAGCGTAGCTAGTGCTTATGTTTCTATTGTGGGTTTGTCTTGTTTTAGTTAGTTGTTCTTGCTAGACTGATGGTGTATACTGACCCCAAAACTGCATATGTTGATGAGTTTGATGTGTTGCTCTTCTACCTTGTTCCAACAGAAGGGGTAGGGTTCATCTAGGTTTAGTGTCATGGGTTGCTTCTGATTCTTGAATTATCAATCACTCAACACTTGTTCTGTCAGTGATTTTTGGTTATCTGTTGATGCTTGCTGATAATTTTTGTATGCTTCTTTTCAGGCATCATAGTACAAATGGCGTCGCAAATCACGGCATCCACAGGTATAATAACAAATATTTTGTCGAATTGTCAATATTACTGTTCAGTTTGTTTGTTCTAAGATTAGTTTAGCTTGTTGACTTTTAATATGGTTTCAGGTGCTGGAGATGTGTTTGAAGGACTTGCAGGACGATTTTATGACTGGTGCAGAAATCGTGAAGTCTGTATCATTCCGTGAGACTGCGCTAGAAAAGTCCTCGAGAACTGTGA
This sequence comes from Papaver nudicaule, assembly GCA_023529015.1. NCBI lineage: Eukaryota > Viridiplantae > Streptophyta > Magnoliopsida > Ranunculales > Papaveraceae > Papaver > Papaver nudicaule. Next base: position 1,460 of record JAJJMA010197985.1, on the reverse strand, counting down.
TGAGCAAGTCTCCAAACAAGCAGAACCGTTTGTACATGGAGGCACGCCCTCTTGAGGATGAACTTGCTAAGGTGAAGACTAATGGTTCCCATTACCGATGCATTTGGGAAAAAGTTATCTGGCCTCATGGTAACAGTGGTGTTGTTCATGCTAAATTCACTTCCAACTTGCCACCAAATCCATGGTAAGAGAATAAATGAACTTCAATCTGTCTTTGTATATGAAGTTTTTTGTTAATAGGGTTCAGAAATTATAACTGGATGTTTTTTGTGTGAATGCAGGGAATGAGAGTTAAGAGTATTCTTGTACCCAAGTAACATTTAAGGTATTAAAACTCTTTACTTGCATAAATGCTCTTATATGAACTTAATAGAAAGATAGTTTCACCAGGAGTTGAAGTTGAACTCTTTATACAGTGAAGGAGACATTTGTTTGATTATTATGATCAATACATTATTGTTACTCAATGCCCCCTCGTTCAAGTTTTAGTTTTATCATTGCCTCTTTAACTCAATAAATTGAATTAGATAGCACGTTCATAATAGGTTGTTTGAATAACTGGTAATAACAACAACACTCTGGAGTGTTTAGTTGCATAAATTTGTCACTTTCTTTTAGTTGCATAAATTTGTCACTTTCTTTCAGAATTCCATACCCTGCTTTTAGGTTGTTTGAATAACTGGTAACAACAATAACACTCTGGAGTGTTTAGTTGTATATATGTCACTTTCTTTCAGAATTCCATACCCTGCTTTTACCCATTCGGTAGCCTGAACCAAACTAGCTTCATGTGTCTGTTCTTTTATGTCGACATAACGATTTATGTGGGTTTGTTGTTTTCAATTTCTCTTATTTTTGGTTTGTTTGTTTGAAATGCAGGGTGAGGCTTGCTTCTTGCTGTGATGAAGTTCTACGCTATGTGATAGAAACCCTCTCATTTGGTAGTACATGGTTCGAGTTCTTTTATATAGAAACCCTCTCTGTTTTTTTGTAGTGGATATAAACAAATTGGAAATTAATGTACAATTGAGATCAAGTTTTGTGCTGGTGCTTTCAGATAATCTTTAAATATCTGAAAAGATTGCAACAAAAGATTGGATTCTGTTTACCATTTTCCTAGCTTCAGTCTTAGTTTTAGAGGAAGACTGTAGTTGAATATAATATCAGGTCGACGATGCATCACTGTTGTTTTTTCTATGCTTTGGTTTCAACTTGTTCTTCGATACCTGGTTTTTCTATAGCATGCTTCTTTTTTGATAGAAATATCCGAATCTACTGATGTGTAGTGTTACGCAAAATGCATTGGCAGTTCTTTTGTCTACTCACGAAGGACTTGAGATTAGTGGACTTGGTGCATATGGTTTTTCATTTCCTGGTTCCTGCTTCTGTCACTTCATAGAGCTGTCACTTTAACACTAGTTTGCCATTTAGATACATTCTGCTCAATCTAGTCCTTGGTA
>JAJJMA010197970.1:0-10547 GCA_023529015.1 Papaver nudicaule | reverse complement strand
GAAAAGACAAAAGTTGTTTAATAAAAGGAGTTAACTATGTTAACCAAAAGGTGATACTAATTATCAGAATCAGATTCTTCTTCTGGATCTTTTGAGACCTCATCATTATCCGTCTTCAGGTTTTTGAACAAATAGGCGAGATATAATCTAGCTGACTTTTTACGTTACCCTTTAGATTGGTAGTTCGTTCTTCATAAACCGTATGTCACTTTTCAGGGTTTGAATTTTTTTTGCAGCAGTAACTAGTTGAACCTTGATGACTTCAATGTCTCGTAAAAGATTGAATGCAATTTTAGCAAAGATCATTGTGTCTTTATCCTTCTTTTGATTATCAATAGCATTGAAGCAAACTATAGTAGGAGAATATTCTTGAAATTCAAGAGGGTCAACTACATCTTCATTGAAAGATCTCTTGTTCTTCATTTCACCACCAACACCTTCACAATTGTTTTCTCCTTTCATATTTCTCGTGTGACACTACGAGTTAATATGCAATAGTACTTGAACGTGAATTTCAAGTTACGTAAGGTGTGGTATTTATACGGTCTCAGTTTTGAGACAATTAAGGAAGTTGTTATAGCATAAACTATATAAGGAAGGCGAATCTGAAACAAGAATTACGTTCACGAAGTTCTGGAAGGTTCTAGAACCTTAAGATTTACCCAAAGCAAGGGGTTCTCTGAGAAAGCTTGTTTATTAAGTCGCAAAGTTCACGACTTTTAAGAGCAAGGGTTTTCTTAAATTTTTTTCTCATAAAAATATCTCAAATATTGAGTGTGCATGTCTACATTGATAGAATTAGTGTATACCCAAAATTTGTTGGCAATAAATTCATGTTTAATTTCTTTTGTACAACAAAGAAAATAAGTTTAAATATCAACATCATGATTTAATTTTCAAGAACTTTTCAGCTTACACATATAGACATTCCTTTGGGTCATGTTCTCGACTCTTGCCTTAAGAGCCAGAGGCAGGGAGAATCTCTAGAGGCAGCATGTTAAAGTTCGATATTCACATCGAATCATTACATCTCACAAGAGATGTGAAAGCACATGAATAGTATGTGATGTAAGACATTTTCTCAGATAGCCATAAGAATTTTTGTGGCTCAGAGTTTACTTAATTTTTGAGTAATAATCTCATTGGATCATTTCTCAACAATAAATTGTCTTACGATTGGCATTCAAGAAATTTCCTACAAGGTTTATTGCATTTAATACTAGGATCCCACTTTTATTTATCAATAAAACATAATAGCACAAATAGTGAGATAGAAAGAAATCCTTGTAGTTTACTGTCCTCTTTTGTTCTTAATGAACAATGTCTGCATTCTTATATAGACAGTACATGAATAAGAATGGTGACTTGTGACACTAAGTGTTACGGCGAGTGCTTTCCCACTCGCTTTGTGTCAACAATCTTGTCTTACTTTCTCCTTTCTCCTTAGAGAAATTATCATAAAAGTTCCTATCATCAAAATAAGGTTCATTGGTTGAGGAGTTACCGGAAGATTTTTGTTCCCTTTGACGAGTGTTTTTCGTGAGATCTTTAAGTCTTGAAGATCTCTGTTCCCTCCTTTCTTTCATGTTTTTGATGAGATCTTCATATCTTCAAATAAGCTCATTTAAGCTTTCATTGTGCAATACATCTATACCTTTTGCTTGGTGATTGTTGATTGAAGGTATTTTCTTTTTTGGGACCCAACGTTGTGTTTTTTCAACAAAAGAATTTTTGAGCAGTGATTTCCAAATTTCCGAGGTTGTGAACAACCATGTGTTTAGACCCAGCTTGTGCCTATTATAGGTTTGTCTGGGGTGAAACCAATGATTTGGACGAGTGGATCCTTTGATTTCACCGATTTCTTTGAGAACAAGATCTAATTTTCTTCGAAGATCCATTATTCCTTTATTCTCAAAAAAAGTTTTGTACCAATAGGAATATTCGTCTTGCAATTTTGACAAAACATATGTGCATCTTTAGACTTTTTAGTCTTTAGGTTGGTGACGGGTGTCACAGCCACATTTGGTTTTTGCTTGGGAATGGTAGAAATGTTACCAACTGATGCAGGAATTGTTTGATACATAGCATGTTTATGTATTTCATCTTTGAGGAGTGCAATCTCTCTTTTCAATTCCGTAACTTTATCATAAACTATGATTGAAGAGAATTCAAGATTCGATCCTTCACTAGTTAAGATAAGAATCTGGATCTATCATAGAAATATGATTGACAAGTCGATTTAATATGTGTTCAAGATGATTAATCTCATATGATTGAAATTTCATATGACTTAGTCCAACACTTTCTTATGTGGCTTCCCTTTCAGCTTCTGAATCAGAGTCATCAGAGAGACTGAAGAGGAAGGTATCTTGAAGTTTTGGTTTTATCATCTCATCTAGGGATTCAGATAGGGATGATGACCCGACTTCAATAACTGACATATCTGAGTCTTTTTCTGGTGTACTGGAAGAAGACATGATCATGATTCACGAGAGCATCAAACACGGACAATTACATCTTTTAAGTGTTTGTCGCCTCTGATACTAATTGAAAAGGAGGGGATACCGAGATATACCACCAACTTTTAAATTCGTGAACCTAGTTGGTTAGGTTGTTTAAACGATCTCACAAATCAGTATTCAAACAACAACCCGAGTACAGTTCAGAGAAACGAATCCTAACAAGAACAAGTTCTTGTAGATCTCAACAGAGATGGATTCACTCAAGGGTATAAATCAACAAACTTTCAACACTTTAACTATATAAATCAGAGACGATATAATATGGAAGGAAAAAGTAAAGCAAGACACCAAAAGTTTTGTTATTGAGGAAACCACAACCAGCAGAAAAAACCCGGGACATAGTACAGATTTGAACACCCACAGTATTAAGCGAATAAAGACGCTAGTTTACTCTCAGACTTCGGACTGGAATGTATCGATATTGAATTAACCCTCCAAGCAACTCAGCTACCGTTGTGCTCCTACGTCTCTTGACTCCCGCAGAAGCCAACACACTGATTCCCCTAGCTGACGTCCTTTACAGGCCTAGAAGTTGCTCCACTTCCCTTCGTGAAGACTAGCGCTACCCTGCCTCTAAAAGGACGCCAGTTGTACTCAATTTTATTTTAACAAGAATACGGTTATTGATTTTCTTTAGACTTAAATTCAAGGTTAATGGGAATCGATATGTTGATTAAGTCTTATTGATCTAGCCTAAATAACTTTGTCTCGTAACACGTGACGAACTTAGTATTAACCCTAGTTCGTGAATTGCGTTATGGAACTTCTAGGTCTTATAACACCGAGTGCAGCCTTACGAAGTTTTTATCAAATCTTTGGTTTTTATGATTGAATTGATCAACAAATCAATCGATCTAATATTCTAAATCAAGGAAGATTACTTCCGACCTGTGCTTCACGATCCTCAAGTGAATTCTTTCAAATAGTCATAGTCCAAGAAATAGGACTTCGAGATGAGGACCAACCTTTGTAAGGATACACAGATGTGTAGAGGATTGAAGTTGTATCTTGCAGAAGGTCATCTATTTATATTGATCATCAAGGGAAGCTTTGCTTTAAAGTTAAGCAACCTTGAGTGAGGCTCAAGCAAGTTTCCGACTAAGAAAATTCTATAGGTTTGCATTGAAGTCCAACTCAATCTTCTTCTAACCCGTTGGTTGAAAACCTAAATGTTGTGAGAAGACTTGCCTTGAACTTATCGAAGGATGGCAATGGCTCAAAAAATTGTCCACGCTAATAGGTCCATGTACTAATACACGAACGTTAAGAAAACTGTGGACAAGAGCTCCATGGGTTGTATTGTGCATGAGTTCGAAAATCCAAACACAAACGGCGAAAATTGCAAGTTAAAGAAATTTCCCATGGCTTATATGAACGCGTTCATGAATGCGTTCATAGAGCTATGCTGGAGTTCAGGAGTTTTCAGAACTCATATGAACGCGTTCATATAAAACCGCTCGAGCTCAAGACTGACCTTCCAACATATGAACGCATGCATGAACGCGTAGGTTGTTGAGGTCTATTTCTAGAACTAGCTCATTCCCACATTCTACTTAAGCATTGATCACTTAGTGATATTTAAATGCTAAGAGAACTTGTCTTTTAGATCATTCGAGATCACTATAAACAACATCATAGACTATTTTAAATGATAGAATGGTCAGTGCGAAACATGAAAGCTAAACCTTTCCAACCTTTAATGAGAACGACAGATTCTCAAGTGTGTAAGCTCCGGTCTTCATCTTCAATGGTCTTTGTCTCGAATACCTAAGCTATCCTAGTCCGAGTTGATATTGTAGACTTATCAAGGATTGTATTTTTGTCACCTAAAATTGACAACTGACTTGAGATAGCAACATCAATGGGTTCAACTGAGCTATGCTCTAACAGTGCGCATAATAGCGCAAAGCACTTGTACAACTACGTAGTACTAGAAGTTCACTTTGTGAGTCCTTGAGCTTACGATCAGAGAACATCAAGTGTATATTTTTGTTAACCCTCTTCATAAGCAAGTTGCTACAAAACATAGAACCCCAATTGTAATAGGGATTGTTCATTTATGTTTTCGTTGGGCATTTAAGGACTCAGAAAAAATTATTCATTAATGCATTTGGCGAAGTTATTCATTTGTCCCTTTTGCTAAAATCAGGATCGGGGAGAAATATTCATTTGGCGAGGTTGTCCATTTATCAAACATTCATTTACCGAGGTTCCATTGCCTTTAAATGTTTACACGAATAATTGCATCTTTCTTTTTTGATCTATGTATGTGTGAAGCTTTTGGCATGTGTCATACATTAAAAATTGTGTATTTTCATTCTTTTTCGAAGTTTCATTGTTATTATCTTGCGAAAACTTTTTAACGTAAATATGCATGGTGCATGTACCTTCTAAATTGCTTCTACTATCAGTCACAGAATTATTAGATACACCCTAGTGGAAGACATCTAAGTTATAATTCATTACGTGCATTTAATTCTTTGTTTATCGAATCACGTGAACAAATTATTTTCGCAAAAAACTTGTATCACAAAGGATGGTATTTTTTTTATTTTTTTTATGAACGAGGGCCTTGCAAAAGGTTATCGGTCGGCTTCAACAACTGGCAGAAGCCAGGTTGGAGTATACGAGCAGTACATAGTGCAAGAATTATCGTTGCCCCATTTGGCTAAGGAGCGCGCGACTCTATTACAAATTCTAAGTGCGAATTTAAAAATACATGAAACTAAATTAGCCGAGAAAGATTGAATGTCTTTAAAAATTGCATCAGTCCTGTGATCACCATCAAAACATCCAGTATAAATTGATCAATAAGGGTCTTGGCATCACTTTCAACAATCAGATGAGATAGCTTATGTTCAACAGCTTGAGGAGAGCCCATATACTTTAGCTTCCGCTTCTTCCAGAGATCTTGCTTCAAAATGAAGAGCAGCACAAAAGGAGACTTTTCTGACAGCATATCTGATTACAAAGGCTGAACCCGAAGCTAAAGTTAGAGGAATGAATGCACCATCAATGTTATCTTTAAGCCAGTCAAAACCAGGGAAAATCCATCTATCCAGGCTAATGACATTCACATGAACACTAGGGGAGAAACTAGATTATTTTTTATAATGACCATATACCTAGCTCTAGCTATCACAGTAAACTTGTTCTCAGATTTTCCTTCATGTAAAAAAGTATTTCTACTAGTCCACAGAGATTGCAGCAAATAAAAGTTTAGACTCTTTAGATAAGGCAGAGGTATAATCTACTAAGAAAAAGTACAGTCAATTCATAAAAGAGGAGTTTCTGAAGCTGAAGGTTCTGATTTTCAAAGGGGAACCATCCCAAACTTGAGAAGCAAATGGGCACATAACAAGAGCATGCATAATGTGTTTATCACCAATACATCATATATGACAAAGGACACCAAATATATTAATCTTAGGATTAACCATAGTACGAACATTTAAAGCATTACGAGCTGCTTTCCAGAGAAACAATTGAATCTTGTAGGCAACTTTAACTTTCCAAATAGACTTCCAAAGGACACTATCAGAGCTTGGTGTGAGACCTCTAGATCCAAATATGCATACTTAGTACTAAATCTGCCCGTCTTTGAAAGTTCCCAAGCCCTTCTATCAAGAGTGATCATCTGGCTTAAGGGAATGGTGATAATATTTTGTACCAAAGCATTATCAAAGTGAGTTTCTAACCTAGACATATTCCAACTTCTTGTATGAGTATCAATAAAGTAATCTACTTTGAGAAAAGGTGAAGGTGTAATTAAAGGATTAGGGGTAGCTACACCTATATCAGGGATTAATGAACTTACCATCACCAACAATCCAGGAAATAAAAGGTTTTATGTGATCCTTAATATTGCACATGCATCTCCAAGTCCAAGAGAAAGTCTTAGGACATGTAGCCAGGGACGGACCCAGGATTTTAGTTGGGACATGCTAAAATTTGTGTTGTGAGACGTGGAATTTATTTTCCGATATCCAATATATACAAACCCTAACCCTAGAAGTCAATTGAATACAATCACAATTACAAAGATACAATCACTCACAGATTCAAAACTCAGTTAGAAATAAGTTAACTACCTTAATCTCAAAGCAAAATAGCCTAAATTGATGTCATGATTCACAGCAGGAACAACATGGGTCGGTGTTCTTTATTCTTCTTCCGTCTTCACACTGAATATAACTGACATACTCGAATGGTTATGGTAACAGGCACATACAGTTTAAATTTTTATTGAGCTAAAATAACAGTAATAAGTTACTGGGCTATGAATGAGTATGGTTTGGGCTACTGCTTTTATTCTAGGGGGCTAACTTTAAAATATAACAAAAACTACTACCTAAAAAAAATTCGACAGAATCTTGGGACGGGAGACAGCCGGCTTAGCCCTCAACTAGGTCCGTCCTTGCATGTAGCATTTAAGAAATCAGTATGAGGGAAGTACCTAGCTTTAAGCATAGAGCTAAGAAGAGAGTCAGCGTTTTCAACCAACTTCCAAGCATTTCTAGCAAGCATTGCTAAATTGTTGAGCTCAGCTTTCCCTAGAACCCAGACCCCCTTCAAACTTTGGAGAACAAAGTTTCTCCCACCTTATAATGTGAAGTTTTTTTTTATCATGGGGATGTTGTGATTCACCCCACCAGTTTTTCATTAGATGAGGAAAACAGACATTTGATAGAGGGGAATGGATTGACCCACATGTTTCACAAGGGAGGTTCTAGCAGCTTGTTAGAGGAGTTTAGTGGACCAAGAATCAATCCTAGAATCGGTAGACTTTATGATACCCATATGGGTTTTAATTTTAGACCTCTTAAACTCAATAGGAGTGCCTAAATATTTTTTACCTAGACCTCTATTATGGATTCCCAGGATGTCAGCCAATTGATTAGCCACATGAGGTTCCATTTCAGAATTAAACAGAATACCGTACTTATCAAAGTTTATTTCTTGACCAGAGGCAGCACAATACTTAGCCAAATAATTCTTAATATGAGTAAATTCCTGAACACAGGCTTTAGAAAAAAGCAAACTATCATCAGCAAACAAAAGATGAGTAACAGGAGGGAGTATTCTTATGGATCTTAATGCCAGAGATACTACCATCTCTGGAGAGTATATCAATGTAGGCTGAAAGAGCCTCAAAACAAAGAATGTATAGGTAGGGAGATAAAGGACCCCCTGCCTTAAACCTCTACTAGGCTTGATAAGACCAAAAGGGACACCATTCAACATGATAGAATAAGACATAGTAGACAAGCATTGTAAAATCAGTCTAATCCAATTATCACACAAACCTAACTTAAGAAGAACTTATTCAAAGAAAGACCATTCAAGTTTATCATAAGCCGTAGACATATTAAGTTTTATAGCAACAAGACCATTTTTACTCTGAAAATGATTAACACAGTAAATCAATTCATTAACCATGAGAATATTATCAGAAATACTTCTTTTGGGAACAAAAGCACTCTGATTAGGAGATATGAGTTTTTCCATGAGGGGTTTTAATATATTGGTCAAAGTTTTGGACGGGACTTTGTAAGCGAAGTTACAAAGTACTATATATAGGTCTAAACTGAGAAACAGTAACATCATCAGGGACTTTAGGAATGAGAGCAACATTAGTATGGTTGAGATAATAAGTTATATTCCTAGTTCTAAAACAGGTTTGAGTCATTTCAATAATAGTATCATCAACAATGTCCCAATGTTTTTGGTAGAAAAGACCAGTAAATCCATCTGGTCCTGGAGCTTTTTTACCCCCCGTCTGAAAAACAACAACTTTGATCTCTTCTGAAGATTATTGGATATTGAGAATGTTATTATCCTCGGGGGTGAATATAACAGGCAAGCCCTCCAGACTTTCCTCTTAGAAATGTTGTGGGCAAGAAGCATAAAGAGTATTGAAATGCTATTCAAAATATTTACTAATACCCTTTATATCAGTTAGAATGGTACCAGAAGCATCTTTAATCCAGCTAATAGCATTTCTTTTTCTTTTAAATAGAGTGATTCTATGAGAATAGGCCAACAAAACATCTTTAACATTTGAACATTTATTCATGGGTACTCATTCATAAGTCATATTTTTGTATAAAAGACGAGGCCCAATGGGCACTTTATTCCAAACTAAAATAAAGAAACATGCTTTGAGCCGTCCCAAAATTCTGCGCCCCCTCCCGCCGTCCCTCCCCTTAGAAATTTTGGTCCCCCCTTTAGTTTCTAACTTTTTTAAATACCAAACTACCCCTAATATGATTAGAGTTAATAATAAGATTAGAGTTAACTAATTAACCTATATATTCTTAATCCTATCCCTAAAACAAAAAAAAAAAACTTCTCTTCAAACAAAAAAAAACTTCTCTTCTTCTTCTTCTTCTTTTTCTCTAAATCCAAAACAACGAAATTCGTCGCGAAATCATCGAAACTCATCGATTTAGGAAAATTAATCGCGTGCGTTCTATATAACATGACGAGATCTAAAACAAAGGCTGAAAATCGATCCAAAAAACCACAATCTCCGGATGAACCCACTCTTGCCCAAGTTCAACTTCAAAATCGAATCGAGTGAGAAAAAGAAGAAATGGTCGCGATTCGAAGATAATTTCACAAACCCATTTCATCATATTTGAGTCTTATGGTGCGTGATTGAATTATTATGTTGTTTCCATGGGTGAATCGAGAGATTTCATCGAAAAAACGCACTTTCAGAGCCACATTCGGCCCCTAAAAAAACCCAGAATAAGGGCCGAATGCTCCATTTCCCCTGAGAACGAAGAACAGTTCGGCCCCTATTCTAGTTTTTTTTTTATTTTTTTAGGGCCGAATGTTTATTCGGCCCCTAAATCCTTAGTTTTTTTAGGGCCGAATCCACATTCGGCCCCTAACGTGTATATGAAAATAGGGGCCGAATATGCATTCAGCCCCTAACGTGTATACGAAAATAGGGGCCGAATGCATATTCGGCCCCTAAAGTGTATATGGAAATAGGGGCCGAATTAGCATTCGGCCCTCACGATAAACATGAATAGGAGCCGAATGTTGAGGTGTGCATAGTAAGGGAAGACAGTGTAACATTCGGCATGTAACCCATCCCAACAATAGGGGCCGAATGCATATTCGGCCCCTAACGTGTATATGGAAATAGGGGCCGAATGCATATTCGGCCCCTAATGTGTATATGGAAATAGGGGCCGAATTAGCATTCGGCCCTCACGATAAACATTCGGCCCTCAATCAATGGCTCTCCCTATTCATAGACGAAAGGGGGTTTCCCACTTTCTATACCAGAACACCAGAGGCTAAAAGACATAATTATGTGCTTCAACACAATGCTCAAGTAAAACATGATAAAGTTGTTACTTTTATAAGTCATAGCAAACATTCACACAACCAAACCAATGTATGAACTTCCTTGTAATTCAGCTATCAAACCTACAGAATCCACAGCATATAATGAACAGCAAGCCCTTTTCTTCTCTGATTTTGGTGGCCTGAACTTGAACCCATAAGAGATGTCCCTGTACTATTAAAACACATCCATGAAGCTTTCCCATTGTCCCAGTAGCCAAAGCCTTCACGTCCTTCAACTAATTCTGTTCATAGCCTACGAAAATTGCCTAACCATTTCCCAGCAACCACACACCCATAGCAAATATCAGAACCATACAACAGCTTCACATTCCTGCCAGATATCTGGATAAAAGCCTTGCAAAACTGCATCTAAAGCTCCACATGAACTCACATTCTTGTTGCATTCTCTTGAATTCATCAAAAGCGAACACTCCATAATCCTGCAACGTCCAGTTCACAGTCAGTTCTTACCCAAACCAGCACCAAACCCCCCTTGCGAGCCCATGAAACCCACACAAACCAGCAACAACAAACCTCTTTCTCTTCTGATTCTGACCACCTTAAATTGACCCAAAATACTATTCTTCCTAAATCACCAAATCTAGGGCTCAATATAAACCCACTTTATTTTCAAAATAAAACGACATCTTAACGAGTTTT
>JAJJMA010197968.1:14982-30408 GCA_023529015.1 Papaver nudicaule | reverse complement strand
ATTCCATAAAAGGGTTTTATTGCGTGAGATTGGAATGGTATAATGTTATGGAATTTGGAGAAGAAACATAGACGGGATTAAGACAATGCAAGTTTTAGCTTGAGCTTATTTACTCTGAAACTTGGGTTGTCTTATTTTATATGGCTCAAGCGTTAAGATTTGACTACATTAGAATATGTGGAATTCTTAGGCTTTAGACCTTGAGATTTTATTTTTGTAACATTAAGCCCTGGACTCCCATTATTATGTGGCGCAATATATAACTCTTGAAGACCCCTTAATAGGAACCAAGTCAATTTAGTCTTAATTCTTGGTTGCAGCACTGGATCTTGGAGCTCGCAGTGTTGTTGTTTGGCCATTGATGCATATGGTCTTATTGGAAACAATGATGTGGGATGGAAACAGTAGGAGTAAGCCTCATGATCTAAGAGAGGAATCTGCTAGAAATAGGCTGGCGGCAACACCACTTTTTTTTTTTTTCGGCGATTGATGCATATTTCTGATTGTATCTGTTTATATTTTCTTTCTGTTTCTAATTATGTAACGATTGGATCATTTTTAATTTGAATTTAGGTAGCTTTGTTCAAACATTTCATGTATTAGCTCATCAAAAACATCTTTTAACTAAATGATATTTCACAAAAGTTCTCTGAAGGATGGGCCGTGGGCCGTACCCATGGTCACTTAAATCACATTACGCAATGGACTATACGACAGTAACGGGTTTAGTGGTATTTGGACTAACACCTTAATGTTGATTATTAAGATTCAGGTGGTAGATAGGTAGAACAACCTGTTCGTCATTTGGCGGTTTCACCGCAAAGGAAAAATTGGGTTAGCTTGGTTGGTGTCCCGTGGTTAAGTTTCTTACTTAATTCAATTCTTCTTTTGGTTCTATCTTGCATATGACCATTGTTGTGGATGATGAAAAGCTATGACGTCTTTTGTAAAGCATGGACCGGGAAGGTTGCGGCTTCCTTCCAAGTTATGATCATCCAGGTTTACTATTTAATATTTTTAAATTTATGCAAATAAAAATCCAATTTTCAGACTATTTGTATTATTAGAAGAAACATCTTTTCTTTCTTATGATCATATATGTAATGAAAAATGCTATACTCATGGTTTATAGATAACCATAATCTTTTCTTAGTCATTTTCGGTCTTGCAGTAAGTTCTTGTGATGAATTACAAGCATTGGTCCCAGAGTGAAAATGTTAATTCGAAAGTCATTAGGTGATGGTCATGTAACCAGATGCAGTCTCATAAATTAGAAATAAAATCTGTTATTAAGAAATTCCTATAATGTTTTCACTCAAACATAAAGGTTGCTTGCAGAATTATGTCTCATAGCAACTGTGAAGGTTTTTGATAATCATGAGGCTAGGCATGTTGCATTCTTGTAAGGCCATTGATCAGTTATTAAGGTATGTAACCTGAAAAGGTCGTTAGATCAGTTTATATATGTCCACCGACGAAACTTTGCGTCCGTAATTAGGTAAGTTTCCATCGTGGACCGTAACGGTGCTTTGTTAAGGTTGTTTAGTATTCCATAGACTTTTCCATGGAACAACATATTGACCCTGTGGCTTTTACATTTATTGGAATACATGGAACAACTTATGCTTGAAACCTCAGTCTACATTTCTCTTTTTCGTTTCTTTCATGTTTTAAATCACATAGTTAGTTAGTGATGTTTTCTTGACGATTGATGATTTAAGGTTTTATTTTATTGTAGGCTTTACTTTGTACTAATGTTTTCTATTTTGTAGTATCTGGCAACCACATTCTTATCCAAGTTTCTTGGGGCTGCTGATAAAGGGTTGATGAAAGGGCATCTGCTGATATGGTTGATGGTATTAAAGGACTAGAGAAAACTGCAACTGTCATGGAGATATTCCCCCTTTCAGGAGTTGGAGTTCAGTCCAGGAGTTGATACTGTTTGCATATTTCATAAGAAAATTGAGAATCTTAATGAAAAGAGGTTGATTTGTTCATTAATTCGTTTCATTTTTAAGATGTGAAGGTGGTGGTGTACTTAGTAAGTTGGACACTAAGATCTGAAGGTGATGGTGTACTTTGTAAGTTCGACAGTATTGTCTAGGATTTCTTTTTAAGTTGCACGGTACTGTCTGAATTCTTAGAAGGATTACTATTCTTCATTTATTTATTTTTTGGATTGGCTCTTAGAAGTTGAATATTTGATTGGGATAAGAATCAAAAAGAAAATTGATACAAATTTTTTTTCACGGATTAGAGTTTGATGAAGTATTTATTTATTTATTTATTTATTTTTGTGAAGGAACGGTCATATTTCATTCATTAGTTCGAGGGAAAATAGGGTACAATTCTTGGGTAGTAACACCCATTCTATACGGGGTGTGACTGCGAATTTGTTTTTCATTTGTTTGTTGAAACGTCAAATATTAAAACAGGACATGGAAATGAGGCAGAGGAAAGCTTGGGACGACTTTTACAAAGTGAGAGTTATATCAGTAGTCTTAGTTGTGGATCAGAAAATAGTACTGAACGAAATGGATAAGAATTGGAATATCACGAAATTGATAAGAATTGCAATACCAAGATACTGAGTTTGTTTTTTTTTTCCGAAAGTATAAGATAGTGACCTTAAGTCTACACATAGCCATATGCGATGAAAAGAGTGATTCAACTTCTTGGGTCCGACGAAGTGTATACAAACCCAACTCACGGTATACAAAATATTTTTGCCATTATTTTCTTTTTTTTTGCAGAAGATCCCATCATATTAGGCAAAAAAGACTAAACATAATACCATTGGGGCTCACATTTTTTGGATATTTATTCGGTAATAGTTCGTTTTTTTTTTTTTGGATATTTGGAAAAACATTAAATGTGTATGTCCTAATGCATTTTAACCGAATTCGGTATAATTGACTGAATATTTGACCGAATTGATTTTTAACCGATTAATGCGCACAAGTTTGCCATCCCGCATTTTTTCCATTCTCCAAATTGCTAACTAAGCTGTCCTCATGATAAACCGTGCTATATATATATATATATATAACTCTAAAATCCACAAACTAATTTGCAAAGCCATGGTATGTCTATTATATTTTTTAATTGGTATATAGAAATGCTTGCGGCTTACTTTAATGAGGTCGGTTCCTATGGAATACACCAAAGAAGATGGTTTGCATTTTTGCAAATTTCCATTTTCCCCTTTTGCTAGCTCTATAGTGAGTGAAAATATTGGGATTTGGTAGTTCTATAAGGAGGGACCTAAGAATATATAATAGCGAGCATGACCATTAAACCGGCCATGAAAAGCGACAAAGGAGTCTCTACTCAAAACAAATTTTACATTCGTGTAACATTTGCTCAAAATAATATTCGAAAAGGATATTTATTTTGCTCTGTTTACCCATTATCAAAATTTAAGACGTCCAAAAAAAATCATGCGGTCAAATATGTTGGCATTGATTTGAGAAATCCGATTTTCAGTCATGATTAACAATATATGGCGTTGCCTAAAATGGGTAATATAAACTGTTTTTATTGATTAAAAGTGAATTCCCTACATTGCATCAGTGGACATGTAATGCAATACATCATACATAATACAATTATCTGTTCGTAATATGAACTTCATAGCATAGGAATCAAATGAGCAAGAAAAGCCCATGCCATAGGCACGGGTCGTACCCTAGTAGAAAATAAATAAAATGGAGGGTCTTTCCGAAGTCTAGTTAAGACTTTCTCTAACACCTTTTCAAATCCATGTCATCACTCCTAAACTCTAGGATCCCACTATTGGAGATTCATTTTCAGGAATATTGGGTCTTAGATTTTATGTGGCAATAAAAATTAAGACCTCCACCCACTATTGGAGATGCTCTTATAATCATCCAACGGCCATGTACTTCATGGTAGAGCATAATTAGACTTTGGTGAGCCTCAAATAGCTGTGTAGAAGAGCAGAAGACCGTTCCTCACCGAACAACGAAAATGCAACTCTAGCCGCTTTTTAATTGCCAGCCATTTCTTGTTCCTACTGGAGCTTTTTGATCCCCGGTAGCAAAACAAAACTATGATTCCCCTCAAAAAAAAAAAAAAAAAACCTCAAAGAAAATTTGAAGTTTCGCGCTAGCCTCGGACCAGGGTACAACTGTCGGAAATAAATACTCCGTCTCTCTAATATAAAGGCAGAGTTTTACATTTTGGGTGTCCCATTGGATAGGTGGAACTCCACTCCAAAACGGACATTTCCATATATTGCCCTTATTTATTATGCCTTGTTATCACCACAATTAGACTAATGTCTCTAGTATTAGAAATGAGTTAGGTGCAAAACAGGAAAGAGAACGGAAATTTATAAAATCAAAAATGTTTCTTATTCTACGAGAAACACACTTCTCCGTCTTTATATTAGGGACGGAGGGAGTATCATTATTTCTACACAAAATTTTGTGATTTCCGAAATATTCCCGTACCTTGCCTCGGACACAAATAAGTAGTTTGTGCCTTTGTGGTGGATGCCTCATAGAGGGATTGAACAAGGTTCTAGACTTCAGGTCACCATCTATGCTTTGTGTGAACACATAAATTTGGCGTGCGGCAGATCAATGGCTCACAACCAATGAAGGTCGATCACTGCCTTAACAGTTCTAAGATTGCGGTAGACAGTAGACATTCATACGGTTGATAAAGTAATATGAGTGCATAAAATTAAAGAACACAATGGTTTAACGTGGTTTGGATTTCCTACTCCACGGGTGAAACTAGTTCAGTACCTTATATTTGAGTGATACAAGTGTGTTTCTAGACTATGGAAGGTATAGATCGAAGTAAGAACGAGGACTGCGGTTTATGAGCTCTCTTCTCTTACCTTCTCTCTCCTAATTCTACATAGTAATGGTCGTCCCTTCTCTCTTCTCGATTTAGGGTATTTATAAAGTTAAGTGCAGGTCCCGTCATTCTGACAGAGTCTGACAACTTTCTCTTCTAGTGACTGCGGTGTGATGTCTTGGTATCCTTCTGGGCAGCGATTGCGTCCTGGTTTATTCACACTCTAGTAGTCTCATGCGGTCTTCCCCTATTTCCTCCATGGAAATTGCGACACGTGGTTATACAGACCTGACTCATATCCCTGTGATGAGTTGACTGATGTTAGCATCACATGTTTTGTGTAGCCACATTTTACTGCACATCTCTGTGTCCTTGAGATTCCCACTGGAGACATGACGAGAGTGTGATTCTGTACTCCCATACTTATGTTATCAACTTGTTTCTGCGTTTAGGATCATGCCACTTGATCAGTGTGTTATTTTGCAGATACAATTTACCCCTATCCTCTTGAATCCTTTTCGCCGAGAAGGGTTTGAGGGATATTCTGATCAACTGTCGTTTTTCTCCTCATTATAATGTTCTGATCCCTTCTTAGGTATGTGGGGTAGTTTTTAAAAACGAATCCCCTATATATGCTAGTGTGGGATATGAGCTAGAACAGTTTGCTTTTCCATTGCCTCTTTTTTTCCCTTCTTCAGAGAGCCGGCCTTTGAACACTTTGCTGCTTTTTCTCCCTGCTTTTTTTCCATTGCTTCCGTATGCATTTAATCACCTCTGTTTTTTTACACGGGATGGTTGATCATTTCTCTAAAGATGTGCGGGGCCATGGTCATTCCGTTGATGATCGCCGCACCTCTCGCAAAGCTTCTTCTAGCAGGGCTCCTTCTGGCAATCCTTCTAATCGCACTGCTGGTGTTGGTTCCGCTTCGCTTCCTCCTCATCCTCCTGGTCTGTCTCCTTTGATGTCCAAGCATGCCAAGGGCAAGGAAGTACTCATGTAACCAATCGGTGATTCTTACGCTCATGTGATTCTTGACGATCTTAGGAGAAGCATAATTTGGAGCAGTTCGAGGTCTGTTTTTATGAAGAGGATGAAAAGCTGACCCTTCAGATGTTGGAGGGTTTTCAGTATGACTATACGCACCTTTTGACTATGGTGGGTGCGTTAGAAGTTGTTCTGCATCTCCCTTTGTATAATTCCAGTGATGCTCATCATTTCTTCTACGACGTACTCTCTAATCGCCATGGAAAATGACACCTTCCTCGTCACTTCATGAAGTACACAGGTAGTTGGTGAATATTTTTAGCTGAGAGTGTCGATCGTCGAGATGGGAAAACCAAGTTGACGTCTTATGTTCCTGATCCTGCGGAGCGGGAATGTTATACCCCAGGTAATTTTAACCTGAATTACGCTGATGGTATCTCGTCCAAGAATAGAGTGTGTTGGAGTGTTGGCCCCCGCAGAATTCCTTTATCTCCCAAGCAGAAAGTCACTGGCAAAGTGCGTCTTTTGAAGGAAATAGATAGCAGCAAGATTTATATAGTTCCTGGTTCTGTTGAGGCTGGTAACAAATTCCTTTGCCTCGAGGGGACGTGCTGCGGGATGATCATGATCGAAAGTGGGACAGTACTCCAATTGTAATTGTAGGTCCTTGGGCTTATGGCTGGCACTAGAGTGGAGAGAGTCGCTTTCGTGAATCTCCGCCTGGTTGGTATGGTGTGTTTTGTCACTGGGTTGCCAACTTTTCTGACTTCAGTCATGATTTCCGAGATGCGGTATTCTTTGTCCTGATTTTTGTTTTTTCTTCTCTTCTTATCGTAGGTTGCGTCTACTGATCCCTTTTTGTGATGCTATCTTCGTAGGATTTGGTTGTAGAAGACAATGGAATGGTCGGTGCAAAAAGGGGTCTATGAACCGGGCTTGCTAGGGTAGATTTTTCTTTTGTTGCGTTTAGCTCCTTCTTGCCATTTTCTCGTTCTGATATTTTCTTGTTTGCTCTTTAGTCTTCCAAAAGACATCAGTCAATAACTGGTACTTCCTCAAATACCAGTCGTGGGGATGATATTGAAGAAGTTTCCAGTGGCGGTGCTATTGGGAGAAGCTTTTTGCAGAGGAAGAGTCCGAAAAGGGGGATGTTGAGGAGGTCGATGGTGATTCTACACCTGAGAGTACTCCTCAGCGCAATATTTCTAACACGGGTGACAACTCAGATGCCACTATCGTTGTTGATGATGAGAGGTGTACTTCCGTTGCTGGAAGTCCTCAGAGGTTAGAGGACTCTGTTAAGGAAGTCTCCTTCGGCTTCTAAGGTGGTGTGGGTTCTGGGTCTGAGACTCATACGACTTATTTTCATAATTCTTCTGCGATTGATGCTGGCGCTAATGGTGAAGGCTTTGATTTTGATTTGGAGTACGAAGATGGTTTTGTTAAACCTGAGTTTTCCACCCCAGACTCCCAATACTATTGTTCCTCAAGTGCGGTCTGACTTGCAGGCCGGTGGGGAGGTAGATATTGTGCGGTTGTCACAATCTTTAGCTCAACCTCAGTGTACTACTGTTCCTCAAGTGCGGTCTGACTCGCAGGTCGGTGGGGAAGCAGATGTACTGCGGTTGCCTTCTCTTGCTTCCGCTGAGTTCTCTCGTTCGCAGTTTGATTTCTCGGATGATAATCAAGCGTATGTTTGGTGTCGTGAAAAGCACATTTTGTCAGCTCCTTCAGCTTGTCCAATCGTTGAGGGCAATCTCTCCTGTAATGATGATATTTACGAAGAGATGCGCCTTCTTCCTTATGCTCAAGTTGGTGTTGTTTGGGATGCGGCCCTGCGGATGTCTCTAGCGTTAAATCTTCTGTTTTCGAGAAGATGAGCTTTGCTGAGGCAACCGTGATTGCGGACGGCTGCTTATATGGCTTTCCTCAACAAGGTCTTGCCCGTGTAAGCATTCTTCTTTTCTTGCCTTTCTTCCTTATGGTTCGCATACTTAATTTTCGCCTTCTGCTTCCAGATTTTGAAGAGCCACATGCCTTGTTTGACTTGTACCGATATTACAAGTTTAAGGCCATTCGTAGAAATGCGCTTTTCCGCCAATGTGGGACTGAGTTGAACGTGGCTAAGGCGGTGAAGTCCAGGGGGTCTAAGGAAAAACTTTTTTGTCTAGTTCTGAGGTGCCGGATCTTCGCGCTAAGAATGAGAGGCTTTGTAAGCAGGTTGCTGAGATTGAGGATCAATTTTCCGCAGCTTCTTAGAGAACTCAGGGTAAATTTTCCATTTCCTTCTATCTAGGCTTTATTCTATTACGTCTGCTGAGCTTTACGTTTTTTCCTCTAATCTTGAGATTGAGGTTCAGGAGGCGGAAGCGAAGGGTGCTGAGTTTAAGGCAGAGTGGTCCAATGAGCGAGAACGTTCAGAGGCTTTTAAGGGCGTGGTTGTCTCTTTGGAGTATCGCGCTTCCTCTGCGGAAGTGAAGGTAACACAGTTGATGAAGTAGGTTGAAGACGTCTTGTTTGCCGCACGGGTGAAGATGGCTGAGAAGTTTAATAGTCTGATTGACCATGTTAAGGTGGACTCTAGTGGTAATCTCTATTATCCTCGTGCTCAGGTCCATGTTCGTGTTGGATCTCAACCTTATCTTCAACCTGTTTTGGTGCGGCCAACTCCTTCTGATCCGTCTTCTCAGCTGACTTCTTCCCAGAATGCTTTTAAGTCCCAGACTTCTCCCTTTGCTCCGTGATCTTGTCTTTAGTTTTCCTTTGATCTTTCGTTGGTGTGTTATGATACTTTGCACTTTGTTTTTTAGCTGAGTATTCTCTTGGGTTGAACCTTTTTCATTGTTGGTTGTTTTATCCATTCGCGCTTGTCCATTTTAGAGTTAATGATCATGTTATTATTCCGCCAATCTGACCATATATCGTGCCTGCCCCTGGCCTTGCGAATACTAAGTTCTACTTGACTTGCTTTATCCCTTTATTAATGATCATGTTGTTATTCCGCCAATCCGACTATATATCGTGCCTGCCCCTTGCCTTGCGGAGATTAAGTTCCACTTGACTGCGGAAGACATGACTATATAATCAAATAATCGTACCCCTGTGTTTCTCATAGCGTATTATACATAGGGTGCACTACGTGTTAATTGTTACTTCCAAGCTGATTAGACTTGTTCAACGAGAATCCATACTGCGGTCCAGCCTGACACCAAGGGGGGACTTGGGAAGGGGGTCCCTACATGAACCCATGTCTTTCAACATGAGCCTAGCGTACAGTATGATTTGCCCCTTGGGTAAGATCCCCAAGGAGTTTGCTACGCTGCCTACTAACCTGTCAGTCCCCCGGTCAAGCAGTCGCCTTGTAGCGATGTGTTAGGCGTCTCTCGGTACTTTTGTCCCCGTTGATCCCACCATAGATACTTACAGGGGGACCCGAGAGACTTATATTTAAATATACTTAACCTAGTGTATCAATTGGCGTACCCATTCCTCAAACCATTTTGTGAAAGTGTTGCTGCGATGACCCGTCATGTTTGGCATTGGCAACCATTATTAATCTAAGCGGAGTCGCCAATACAATTTTTATTGACAAATAAATAATACTAATAAATAATTGATGAAAGACGCAATCATTTACGTGGTTCAGCACTGTTAGGTGACTACTCCACGGCCGAAAACTGCGTAAAACATAGCAGCTTTTGACATCTTTATTGTTTTGGTACTCTGTACAAAAGTTCTACTTACATGGTTCTAAATTCTTCTTTGGAACGGTCGAGTTAAAAGCATTTGTGGCCTCCCGTCTTCCAAAATGCGAATAATGTTTGAATTAAGGGTAGAGGCCTGCGATTCCTCTCCACAGATAAATACAGTTCGGGTGCTAACACTCCTTTCTTCTTCTTTTTCTGGTTTCTTTGGCGCAGTTTTAGATATGAGTTGCCTTTTTGCCATTACGGTTAATACAGAATTAGGTATACTGCATTCCAAGGATGTTTGAGAATTTCTCCTTTAGATTCCGCAGCTAATAAGATCTGTTCCCTACTAAGTCGTGGATAATATAAGGTCCTCCCCATTTGGGAGCAAACTTGACCCACTTTCTTTCCTTTTGATAGGGTACTGGTATGAGGCGCAACACATATTGTCCTTCAGTGAAGTTTCGTGGCCGCACTCTTTTATTGTATTCCCTTGCTAGTCTGCGCTGGTAATTATGCATTATTTGTTGAGCTACTTATCTCCTTTCTTTCAAATCATCCAGCTTTCCCAACATGAGGTATGTGTGGAGGTTCTTCTCCCATGATTCTGGTTTGGTAGTATGAAGAATCACTTCGGTGGGGATGACTGCTTCTGCGCCATAGGTGATCAAGAATGGTGATTCTCCCATTGCTTCACTTCTGGTAGTACGGTAGGCCCATATTGTGTTATGTAGCTGCTCACACCATACGTTTTTGCTGTTATCAAAGGATCTTTTTAGATTAATGCAATCGTCTTGTTTGTTGCCTCTGCTTGGCCATTTCTTTTTGGATATATGGGAGCGGATTTAGCTTTCTGAATTCTGATTCCTGAGAGTTATGCCCCGTTGTTAGAGACAATGATCGCTGGGATTCTGAATCTGCATACTATGTTCTCAAAGAGAAACTTGAATATGTCGATATATCTAATGTGAACTGTGGCTTTAGCTTCTACCCATTTGGTGAAGTAATGCTACTATGAGGTATTTTCTTCTTCTTGAGCCCTTCACCAGTGGTCCCACGATGTCTACTCCCCATTTCACGAAGGGCGAAGGACTGAGCTGCGAGTTCAACTCTGTGGACGGTGCTTTGATTTTTCTGGCGAGGCGCTGGCATTTCTCACATCTTTTTGATACGTTTGCGGCGTCAAACTTCATGAATGGCCAGTAGTGTCTAGTTGTGCGAGCTTTATCGGCTAGTGATCTTCTTCCGCTTTGATTCCCTGCGTCTCCTTGGTGGATTTGTATCAGTACCTTGCGCCCTTGTTGTCGGGAAAGGCACCGGTCCCGCAAAGGTCTTGCGGTACATGATCCCTCTCCGGAGTTCATATTGTATTTCTCTGGACGCCTTTGCCTCAATTGGGTGTATCTTACTATGTAGGTATTGATGTATGGACACCCTCTAATCTGGATCGTTCGTAATCCAAGTGGGGGAGTCATCTTCATTATCATCGGAGAATTCTGGATCATGTCCTGCAACATCCTCTGGATCCTCTTCAGCATCATATTTTATTGTGAGTACGGTAGTTTTGATCTGTATTGATGGTTCGTAGACACGTCATATCTTGATAGATGTGGCCTTTTCGTCCCTGAGCATGGAGGAAAGGAAAGCCATTGCGTCTGCGTGTCTGTTATCCTTTCTGCACAGATGCCTGAAGGTGATATTTTCTATATGAGAGGCCAAAGTTTGAGCCAACATCATATAGGCAGCGAGGTTTTCATCCAAGGTACGATACTTGAGTTCGATATGTCGGATGATGAGTTAGGAATCATTGGTTAAACGCACGTCTGTTATTCCTAGCTTCAGAATGAGCTGCAGCGCATGGATCACCGCTTCGTACTCTACTACGTTGTTGGTGTGGTCATCAAACTCCAATCTGAAGGTGTGGACGATGTGCTCACCTGTTGGGGTGATTAAGACAATTCATATGCATGCGCCCTCTTTGTTTCGGGCCCCGTCAACAAATACTTTCCATCTTCTGGTGTTAGACGGGGTCATGGCATTTGTTGGGTATTCTTTGTCTTCTTCTGCCCCTGGTAAATCGTCTACTTCAGCCTCATCTGTCAGCGATAGGTCTGCTAGGAAGTCCGCAAGGACTTGGGATTTTTGTGTGGTGCAGGCTTCGAAGATGATGTCGAATTTCCCCAACTGCGCGTTCCATTTTGTGATTCTTCCCACTGCTTCTACATTCTGCAGAAAATATTCTAGTGGTGCCTTGGTGATAACTCTTACCCAATGGGCGGAAATAAGTGTGCTACTTTGGGTTGAGTAGACTAACGCCAGGATCAACTGCTCTATCTTTGTATAATTGTGTTCTACGGGGTTCATCGCCTTGTTGATGTAGTAGATTGGTTGCTCTACCTTGTCGTTGGTCCGCACAAGCACTGCGTTCACCGATCTGGATGTTGCGGCTAAGTATAGTACTAGTACTTCGTCTGTCTCTGGCTTTTACAAGATTGGTATGGTGGCTAAATATTCCTTGATTTTCTGGAACGCTTGCTCACATGCTTCAGTCAAGGCATATTTGTTCTCCTTCTTGAGTGTGGCGAAGAAATCCTTGCATATGTCTAATGACATTGCTATAAATCGACTGAATGCGGCATGGCTTCCATTTAGTCTCTGGACCTCCTTGAGGTTCTTTGGTAACGACATATTTGTAATTGCCTTGATTTTTATTGGGTCTACTTCGATCCCAATTCTAGTAACCAAGTAGCCAAGGAACTTTCCCAAAGTCGCGCCAAACGTACATTTGTCTGGGTTTACTTTCATCTTGTGAATGTAGAGAA
This sequence comes from Papaver nudicaule, assembly GCA_023529015.1. Taxonomy (NCBI): domain Eukaryota; kingdom Viridiplantae; phylum Streptophyta; class Magnoliopsida; order Ranunculales; family Papaveraceae; genus Papaver; species Papaver nudicaule. The sequence goes on along the minus strand of JAJJMA010197968.1, from coordinate 18,082 downwards.
CGTCGAAGATTTCCTGCAGGTCGCTTAGGTGGTCCTTTGACTGCTTGCTCTTGACCAGCATGTTATCAACGTACATCTCTAGGTTGCGTCCTATGAATGGATTGAATATTTTGTCCACCAATCTCTGGTATGTTGCCCCCTGCATTCCTCGGTCCAAAAGGCATCCTGGTATAGCAATAAAGGCCACGGGGAATGAAGAATGTTGTATGTTCCTGATCTTCTATAGCCAGCACTATCTGGTTGTATCCTAAATGTTCATCCATGAAGATAGCAGCTCATGTCATGCGGTTACGTCTACTAGTTGGTCAATGCTGGGTAGCAGGTACGGTTGCTTTGGGCATGCTTTGTTCAGGTTGTTGGAATCTGTGCAAATCCGCATCCCGTCGTTCTTCTTGGGGACTATCACCATGTTAGTTATCCACGTAGGATACCTCACTTCCCTAATGAAACCCGCCTCCAATAATTTGCCAAGCTCTTATTCTACTGCCTGGTGATATTCCGGAGAGCTGTCTTTGCTTGAACGGTACAAAGCCTTCTTTGATTCGGAGTTCATGTTTTACTAGCTTTGGGTCTATTCCGGGCATATCTCCCATTTTTTAGGCGAATACATCTGCGTATTCTTTTAACAATTCATGTAACACACCCTCCTGTGCCGCTCCCAGTAGAGTCCCAATTTTTATCATCCTGGTAATTCTTCATCGCCTATGTTGATTTCCTTGGTGGTTTCTACCTCGGAGAAGGTTGATTGTTGAGGTCCTAGGAGATGTACATTCTTTAATTGTTATTTGGTGCCAGGTGAGGTATTTGGTCCATCCTCCATGCTCTTCTCTTCTGGTTGTGCAAGCTGGTGAACAGCAGTCATGATTGCTGGCCATTGGCTGGTATTGGTCTCTCCTGGGATGCGCGATAGGTTTTGGCCATCAACTTCCATCATGTATTGGTCGATGGTGTCATTCTTCCCTTTTTCCTTCCTGTTCTTTTGCTCATTTTGTTTCATCGTGACCGTATCCTTGTTTAGCTGTGTTTCAATCGCTTCGCAGCTTCTGGCTACGGTCTGATCTCCTTTGATTACATACTCCCCTGTTGAAGTCGGGAAACACAATGCTTGATGATACGTCGATGCCACTCCTTTTAGGCGATGAACCCATAACCTGCCAATGATTGCACTGTATGGCGAGGGTGCATCAACGACATTGAACCTTGTCTCTAGGGTTCTTGGCCCTGCCTCCACATGCAGGGTGATTTCTCCTTTTGGCTTTGACATAGCTCCATTGAATCCATAAATGGTATATGGTGATGGCCTTAGCTGCTCATCTTTCAGTTTCATCTTCAAAAAGGCGTCGTAAAATAGTACGTTGAGTGAACTTTCGTTATCCTTGAGTATCTTCTTCACATCCCATCCACCAACTGGAAGGTCAGTACCAATGGGTCGTTGTGGGGCTCTATCTCTTGTTCTACATCATAGGTGGAGAAGGTCAGTGGGGTGGACATCCAGTCTTCCCAGTGCTCTACGATTTCTCCGTCGATCCTGAAGATCTCATGGTTCTCAGCTCTCTTACGCAGTCTTCTGTTGATGTCCGCGATAAGTTTCGGCTGCGGTATTTCCTCAGAATAAGTAATCATTTGGAGCATTTGTCTTCCTTTGCTCGAGTGTGATTCTTTTTTTGTATTGGAAGTACTTGCGCCCTTTAAATACTTCTTGAGTCTTACGCCATCAATGAGCTTTTGGATGTAAATCTTCAGATTCTTGCATTTCTTAGTTGCATGACCTTTGAAGTCGTGGAACGAGCAATATAGGTCTGAGTTCTCGGTCCTTTTGGGTTGTCTTCCTTTTGAATAAGGCCAGTCTATGTCTTATTTTCCTTTCAAATCCCGCAGTATGTCTCCTGCGGGAGTGTTGAGTTTGGTAAAGACCATATCGTCGAACCGTGTGAATGCTTTTTGTTGTCCCATCTCTTTGGCTGGCGCTCGTCCTATGGTCTAGCTTTCTCTGACGATCTCTGGTTGGATCCTGAGGGATATTCGACTGAGTTGGTGCGGTGTGACCTGTCGCGTTGGTGGCGCTCATCCCTGCTACTCTTTTCTTTAGGCTTCTAGGATTTACGCTCCCGCTCCGGATTCTTTACGTCGCCCATATGTACATCTTGTAACCGCACATGCTTCTCAATTATAACTAGCAAATCCCCCTCAGTTTTCAGCGTAACCATAACTGTTAAGATATCGATCAATAGCGAACTTTTCCTGGGCAGCCCCCAAAGGTAGCAGTTGATACTGCAGGTGGGGTCGACTTTCCCAATAGCATGTCATAGAGCGGTCCATCTGTCGGTGTAGTCTTTGACGAGTTCTTTGTTCGTGACTTCAAAGAAAATAAGCAGTCCATCTGCGCTTTCGCTGTCTTGTTGTACATGTAGGTCTCGAGGGATGTGCACGACAACGACTCAAATGATCCAATTGAGTTCTGGGGGAGATTATCGAACCAAAACAGGCAGTCCCAATTAGACTAGATGGGAATATCTTGCACATCATGACCTCGTCTCTTACCAACTGCGTCATCGTTTGCTTGTAATATCTGAGGTGCGCTGCGGTATCCTCCGTGCCGGTGTAGCATTTGAATATAGGCTGATGGCATTTTCGATCCACTACTCATGTTTCGAAATTCAAAGATAGCGGAGTGGTTCTGGCTTCCTTCATGACCTCTTCAATCCTAGTGCCCCCGACTTTAGTTTGAAGAGTCCGGACTTCTCTGCGTTGTTCTTCCATTTCGTCATGATGTTGGCCCCACCTTGCGGAGTCTTCAGTTTCAGTGCGCTCGGGCCCTTCCTCGTCGTAGAAGTCAACATCCTCTTGGCCTGGGATATAGTCCTCGTCTCCGCGGTTGATTGGGCGAGGGTTGACGTCAACATTTATTTCGACTTGTTCGTGGTAGCGTTAGCTCCTCGCCACATCATTCGTAGGCTGCCTCCTTGGCGCTCTTGAGTTCACCTCTCTGACAGCTACTGCACGCACTTGCCTTATACGATGTGGTGGTGGTGGAGAATTCCTTCGGCCTTGGTTGGACAACCTTTCTACGAGCACCTGGTTTTCTCGCGCCAGCATTACA
>JAJJMA010197963.1:0-16941 GCA_023529015.1 Papaver nudicaule | reverse complement strand
TCGAATGAAACCAAACTTGGTTTCAATAATTTTACCATTCTGCCAACACCTACATTGGTTTCGTTGACAAAATAGATTGAAACCAAACCATGTTTCATCGAAAAAATTGATTGAAACCAAACCTGGTTTCAATGTAAATTTATCGTTCCACCAACATTTACATTGGTTTCATTGACAAAATCAAATGAAACCAGATCTGGTTTCATTGAAAAATAACACCATAGAATAATATTCATCTAGTTTACTTCTAAAAATCACATTTGTTACCCCAGCAACCGAAAACACACAAAGATGGCCTTACTGTGGCAGTATAAACTCCTTATCATGTAGATCAACATTAATCAACACACTTGCACGCAACTGCTTGGTTACTTAAATAGACATTCTCTTTAAGAAAAGATAAGCAAACCTACTCCAAAATCAATTGTTCCACCTAATCTTTTGGTTACAAAGAATATTCTATACCATAACACACATTACAGTGGCTAAAAAGAATGGAAACAGATAAATTAGGGATTATAAACTTACAGGAACCGTAAAAGTGGCAAGGACTACTGCTTTCAATCACCTTGAGAGCTTTACCATTAAGGTTAATCCCTATCCTGCAGTTACACGAGCAATAAAATTTCTTTGTCCTTGGGATCTCTATCGACAGCCCAGACTCAACTACCATATCGACTGCAAAAACTCACACAATGTTAGTGACAGTTGGACAAATCAACACTGCTCCAAAGACATACAAGCACGTACTTACTTCACAAGGGAAGGATAATCTGTTAGCAACATTGTGGCCAAAAGCCTTTCTTCAACATAGCGGCAAAGCCCCTTGCTCCAGCAAGCAACAACTAGTCTCCCCTGCTGCATAGAACATAGACACTCTTGCAATAAACACATCCCCAAACTAGTGTAACAGATAAGATATGACACTACTTGGATTCATGCTGTTCGAAACCTAAACTGAGTTTTGTACACAAACATAAGAAGAGGCAAAGAGATTTTGGGAAGACAACCAGATACAAAAGAATTCTAACCACTATTTCATTACATAAAGAACAACAAATTACAAGCATACAATAACAAGAATACAACAACATAGCACCGCCACCATCATGGGTACAGTGCAGTACAAACTTGCACAACCATCTCATTTTCAACATATACTCAATGTTCTACCAAATTTGAAAAATGTTACTAGTCAAATGAAATCACTTGCCGAGTTATAGAATTCCCATCAGTCACACAAAGAAATCAGTCCAACAGTATAACAAGATACAATGATTCAATTTGAAACTTGCACTAAATTTAGTCAATTCCAGTGTCATACTTCAATGATTCAATACTCAAGACAAATTTAGTGACTATGAAATGATAATTTCTACTTGCCTCATCCATGAAGAAATCAAAATTGTAGCTAAAATTGGGATGAATAACATGGCCACCTTGACTCAAAACATTAACTATAGCAAATGAAGACTCAAAAGCAAGACTGAGTTGTTCCAAAGATGATACAGTAGATTGAGTGGTCAATAACAATCTTAATTCCAGTGAATCAATAAACCTAATCACCAATTTCTTCAAATCCAACTAAAAGACGGGAATCAAGATTAAATAATGACAACCCTAACACTAAAAATGGTAAAATTAACACAACAAAAAAGACAAAATTGTTACCCTTACCTCCAGAAAAGATGAATCTATGTTCACCAAGCCAAAATCATCCCCAAACTCGTCTCCACATATACGCAAAGTTCAACAGAAACAAAATGAATTTAGGACTAATATCAACGAAAGCAATCAAATCACCACTAACATGCATTCATAGAAAAAATTGAACTGAATCAATTGAAACCTAACATTATTTCAGCACAAACAATATTTATATCACTAATCACATTCATTCATTTACAATATTGAACACAAATCAACAAAATCAATTAAATCATAATCACAGTTTGTTTATTGTACCTTTCATACTATTCTTCACTGTCTTCTATAGAACATTCTTCTTGACCAATTTCTGTTGCAACCAAATTTTTCAAATTAGGTCAAATTAGATTCAATTGATGTTTAGAAAGTTCGAGATTTTGGTTTCAATTTTCAGTGTCGATCGATCGAGATATTCTGTGTATATAGATCTGGTTTTCAATCGGTTTCAGTGGAGAGATAATGTTCCGGAGATGACGATGTTTGATTTTGATATGTAGGGGTTGATTTTCGTTGGTTTTGCCGGGGGTATAAAAATAGGAGGGTACTTTAGACAGTTGAAGTATTTTGGAGTTTTTGTTTCACTTTTTTATGAAAGGAGTTTTTGTATCATAATTATGGTGACCTTGGTTTTTTTATCAATATTATGTTATTTTTTTTTTTTTATTATTAATTTTTTTTTTGATCAATAGAGAAAAGATGTATTGTAGATCGAAGAATATACAATGCTTCGATCACTGACAGAGCAACTCAAGGGAAAGATGACATCATCATGTTATCCCAATCCTTAAGAACAGCATTAGAAAATTTTCAAATGCACTTGTTTTCTAGCCGCAGCAGTCCAATGGAAGACTAAAGATCTTAAAATGATACTTGGCTTCAATGAAACGACAGTTCCTTTCTTTTCAAATGGTTGACATAACAACAGCAGGAAGCAAACTCCATATGTAATTCCCTGAGTTTGAAAAGCATGACTGATGCCAGCATGTGCTAGCTCACTGAAATTGTTAGGGAAGATCCAAGAGCACGCACTTTTGCAGTGGAGAAATAGGTGGTTATGAGTCTCGACTTCGTTACCACAAAGGATGCATGAATTATATAGATATCTACACCTTTGCGCTGACGAACATCAATGGTGTTAAGCTTGCCATGGGTTAAGCACCAAACCAGAAAGTTGATCCTGGGAGGAATATCAGCTCTCCAAATGAAGGAACGTGGAGAATTGATCAGGCCTTCTTCTGCAATGAGTTTAGCATAAAGTGATTTGACTGTAAAGGTACCGGAGCTATCAAGTGACCATAATAAACCATCCAGAGCTGGCGGTGCATCTCCAATAACCACACAAGTTAATTGGTTCGCCTCCGCTGTGGATAGAATTTTACTATAAATTCTATGGGGTATATTTTCATTCCATTTGCACCAACTTAAATTCGGAAAAAAACAAGATGCGGATGCTATTTTTTGCAAGAAATATCATGCATATATTTAGCCATTATACATTCCATTTCTTCACTGGAATAAATATTTTCCATTGAACTTAGATTTCAGCGGAGAGTTGGCAACCATGGCTAACTCGTCAATTTCACCTCTCATTATTACTATGGTTGTTCTTATTCTGTTTTCATGTTTCATCTCTACTTCATTCTCATTAAGAGCGATCTCTGATCATAAACCTAACAAGAAGCCGCTTGGTTTTACGACCCGCGTAATTCATCGTGATTCACCGGAGTCGCCATTCTATGACCCTAAACTTACAGACGCCGACAGATTGAGAAACGCAATACAGCGATCTTTCGACCGGTATAGCCACTATACAAGCAATATCATGGAACCTAATGATATGCGAGCTCCTGTTAGTTATCGCACCTTCGAGTATGTCATAAGCCATCACATAGGCACACCGCCAGTCCCTACCTATTCTATCATAGACACAGGTAGCGATTTAACGTGGATCCAGTGCAGACCTTGTGAAAATTGCTACGACCAGGAAATACCCATTTACGATCCACGCAAATCTACCAGTTATGCTAAAATTGGATGCGAAGATGATATATGTAAGACACAATATAACACCAAGTGCGATACAGATGGTACTTCTTGCCGCTACAAACAGGAGTATGCGGACAGTGGGGAGACACAAGGGATTCTCTCCTCTGAAACTTTCATCTTTCTAGATAATAATTTATCTGGAAATATTTCGATACCATCGTTTCCATTTGGTTGTGGAAACAATAATAACTTTTCGTACATTAAGGGTTCACGTCTCGGTGCACCAGGATTGATTGGTTTAAACAAGGAACCTTTGTCTTGGATCTATCAACTATCTTTCGACACCTTTTCCCATTGCTTTGTACCCATGAATTGGAAAAATACAAGTCTATTACGCTTCGGTCTAGATGCAATTATTACTTCTGATACAACTCCAATGGTGGAACATGGCAAATTTACTACTGGAAGTTATTATGTGACGATGGAAGGAATCAGTGTTGGCAAGACCAGGCTGGATATCCCGTACGGAGCCTTCGACATCACACCAAATGGGGAAGGAGGGGTGATTATTGATACTGGTTCGGCAACCACGCATATTGTGAAACTGGCACATGATCCATTGATTGCAGAACTGGCGAAACAGATTAAACTGGAAAGGGCAGCGCCTGTTGGTCGTCTCGTCTTGTGTTACAAAGGTAATATGAGAACACACGTATTGAGTATGCCAGATATAACATTCCATTTTACTGGTATGGATTTTTATATACAAAAAAGTAATGCTTGGTTGGATGCTGGTAATGGCAAGATTTGCCTTAGTTTTATTCAAGCACTGTATGGTGCGACAATGATAGGGGCTCGACATCTACAAAATGTCAATGTTGGGTATGATTTGCGAAAAAAGGTGATTTCTTTTCAAAACGAGGATTGCACCCAAACTTAGTTTTTCCTTCTTTCTTTGGGATGCAAGATCCTTGTCTCCCTTGTTTCTTTTTGTTTTTCTTTTCTTTTCTTTTTGTTGCAATTAAATAAAATAAAACTAAATAAGAAAATTGTGGTTTCTCTATAGCTAATATTCTTAACCCATCTTCGTTTCGGTTCTGTGTTATTTTGAGGTTGATATTTAAATTTTTCTAAGATTATTGATGATTTTGGTATCTAGTTGCAAGTGCTATTTGTGTATACAACCTTAACCTGAATTGATAGCGAAGTCGCCACAATATGAGGAGAAATTTGTCAACATCAAAAGTAAAACTGCTATATATGATAACATTGAAAAATCCAAGTACAAAATCAATGGATGCTAGAACTATAGAAGTACAAAATAAAGAAAAAAATCCAACGATTTAATGCTTAGAAATCGACAGTGGTACGCTTGGCTCTATCTTAAGATGGCTCTACCTCTGACGGTGGTGGCGGCGGCTTTTGTCCTCGTCATTCAAAGAGTCATCATATCTCCTGTGTGGTACGCTTGGCTCAGTCTTAAGCTGGCTCTTCCTGTGACGGTTGCGGCATTGGTCCTCGTCATCAAAAGAATCATAATGTCTCCTGTGTGGTACGGTTGGCTCTAGCATAAGCTGGCTCTTCCAATGACAGTGGTAGCGGCGGTGTTTTTCATCGTCATATGAAGAATCATCATGTCTCCTGTAACCGTGGTAGCGGAGGCATTTGTCATCATCATATGAAGAATCATCATGTCTCCTGTGTGGTAAGCTTGGCTCTATCTTAAGCTGGATCTTCGTGTGACAGTGGTGGCGACGGCGGTTTTCCTTATCATAGAAAGAATCATTATATCTCCTCTTCTTCTCCCAATATGTCTTCTCGGCTGCGCCCTCATCATCCGTGTCGCTGTTCCTCCTCTTGCATGTCCGTTTGTTGGACCTACCCGGCTTACTCTTGTTAACAGGCAAAAGGCTTTCAGTGAAAGTTGAGATCAAAGATACATGTCTTTTCGTGTATGCATTTGGGGAATCCAGACGAGGAACGGAGGAGCATAGCTCATTAGATTCAACCTTCGTGAAAGTCTTATTTTTCCAATTGAAGTAAAAAAGAGAGAGGCAGTTTAGGTTTCTCCAGTCTTCAGATGTTTCTATGAGTATTTCATCTGTACCTGGAACCCCATGAAATTCGATATGCGTTTTATCATCCCATAGAAAAGGTAATTCGACATCTACTTCAGTCCACATTTTATTACAAGATGCAGTGCTGCCAGTATTACTTATATCCCTCTTATAATTATCGTCAAGTATCCACAGCTTGACAGTATGATCAACACATATTCTGCGTAACAGAACTACACGACCATTCACTTCGAGTAGAGTAAACGGCATTCCAATGGACAACCCGTTTTCATTATACAGAAGCTGATCAATGATGAATTTAGGGACTGCGATTGTTCTGAACTTCTCACTTCCCACATCAAATGCCACTATGAATTTTGGCTCACTGCCAATGTTATAATTAATCTCTTTAGTGATCCAATAAATAGAGCCATCAACATATACGGAACCATCCTTGTATAAACAGTCATCTGTGAGATCATATTGTGGGATTTCTTCTACAATTCTCCATGCATTATCGCCTACAGTCAACACTTCGCAAGCTTCATAAGATGAGGAATAAGTATTTCCTCTTGATTTCCAGAGACAAATTACTTTGTGTTCCTTAGTTGCAGGATCAAATCCAAATTGATAGCTCGGCTTATAGTTCCATGTTTTCGACCTGAATGTTGTTTTTATCCATGGTGTTAATTCACGTGTGCTGAGGTTGTATATACGAACACCAAAATCCCATGATGTATCGATGTAACAAATCATACCGTTTACTGGTTTCAGAATTTTATCATATTTTCCTGAAACCTTGTGGTTAATATTGTGAATAACTGGGGCTTCCCCTGCCGCTGCAATTCTTCCTCTCCCACACAAATCAGCAGTCAATAGATCTGCCTGGTAATCCCTGCGTGTAACGTAAGAAGCTCCTTCTATACACCCAGAAGGTCTTGTAATTAATGAAGCTAAAAAGAGACATGGACGTAACATTGATCGAGTATGGAATAGATTAATGAAGTATTTATCATCCTCAATCATATTCTGCCATTGTTTAGACACGCACTTGAACCTCATTAGTGACTTTGCCGGGAGCCTGCTTAGTATATCGCATACTATCCCCACTTGATTCGATATTTCATCACCAGTATTAATGTTTCTGTTCTTCTCTTGCATCTCGTATGCCATCGTCGCTATCTCTTTCTATAGTTTCACCGAAGAAAGCAAAGTACGTCGGAAACCTTGAACACACTTCAGGGTTTCACGGATCCCTTGCTTTGAGATCCGAATTTGAGAAAAACATGTTGATATATAAAGGGAAAACTATACCTTAATAAAGCTGGACATGCTGATTTAGGAAATCGATTAAATCGTAGGGATAGTTTCCTAATCTAGTTATAATTATTTTCCAGTTTCATACAGATGATAATTACTTTACTTATCTATATCTTCGGTGTCAACATGCACGGTTAAAAAAAAAAAAACCGGAGCCGCATCAAGATAGTACTGATTATTCACTACAACATAAATCTTAGTCCTTTAAATAAGAATTCACTGAACTCAGCTGATTCCAGCTTATTCACTAGTCCATGTATGACTTGGCAGGTTTACATGGAATCCAGGCTGAAAGACGACAACATTATTGACCATGGGATCTACTCTATAGAGGGTATGTAAATTGGGGAAGCGTTGCCTAAGATTCGTGGATAGCAAGTGTATCTCACTTCCAGGAGACTAGAACTGATAATTTTACACACACTGTGTTAATGGAGAAAAGGTGACGTCAAAGGAGCACCACCGGGTCAGGTTCTATCTTGGCCTCAGCGATTTCAAATTGCTATATACGGTGTAGCAAAGGGGATGCGGCGTGGGAAAGTATTAGCCCTGACACAAGTGGCCTAGCAAATGTAGCTTCATTAGTCCGACAAGGAAGCGACATTAGGCGAAGAGAAGGAAGGCCATTTGACATGCATATGACATGCACATGACATTGATTGGTCAATGTCAAGTGTCCGAGGATTTTGAGTTGGCCCAGCTCAAGTAAGCATCCAAGGACATGGAAAAGGTCAAGAGAATGACCTTGGCATTAGGCCAAAGCTTGGCCAAGGCTTTGGTAAGGCATAAGATGCAATGGCGCAGCCAAACGCGCCATTGCAAGTCTGTACTCAGCCAAAAGTGACAAGAAGGCTAAGGCTTGTGGGCCAAAGCTATGCGCGAGTTTAGAAGGCCTAATAGCATGTGTATGCACTATTTGTAGCGTCCAATGAAGTGTAGCATATGGCCTGGATGGGATGGCGCAGCATGGCTTGGTAAAAGCCCATATGAAGCTTAAAAATTGGCCAAGGCTTGGATACGCGTGGCCTGAGTAGAAGGATGGTGAAGAACGGTTAGGATAACCGTGTTTGGCCCTAGTAACTGAAAAGAACAAGTGGAGCAGCATCTGGCCTACAGCAAGGCTAGCAGTTGGGATGCTTGACGGTTACAGGAACTGCCAATGGCCAGATGTCTGGCCATGGCTTGTGCAGCGGATACACACAAGTTGGCTTTGTTTCTGGTGCTATTTATAGGCCAGAAAATGTATGTAGATAGAGTTCTTCGTTTTAGGAGACAGAGGGATAATTCCATAAGCTTAGAAAGTGAGTTTTAGGCCATTTAAGGAGTTTGGCATCACTTGGGAGTGATGGCCATTTGTAGCCAAGATTTGGGTGAGTTTTGTATTCTTCCTTGAAGTAATGAAAGTGAGTTATTGCTTCTAATTATGTGTTCCTGATTGATATTGAAATTGTGTGGAATTGGTAGCATGACAAAGCCTTAATGCAGTATGGGATGCATTATAGGATGAGAGAAAATGAAGAAAGACTTCTGTTGCCAATCTTTGATTATTGTGGGTGCACTTGAATTGAGCAAGTGTGTAAGGCTGAGTATTGATGGGTGAAGCTTGATTCACTGAACCATTAGTGTTGCCGAGTCATTCCTAGGCCGAAATTGGTTGACACTAATTTGGAGGTGTGACAGTGTGGTATCAGAGCATGATTGGCTCTGATTTGGCTTTAGTTTGTGAAGATTTTCTCTCTTTGACTGTGTTGGCGTCATTTGTTCGTGGAAGAACCCATTGAATTGAAGGTATTCAATTGGTTGAATGATAAAACACAAGAGTTTGCTGACTTCTATGGTGCAAGTCAGAGTTTTAAGTCCATGATTCTCACAAGTATGCAAGAAGCATAAGCATTAGAAAGGAGGCCTTTAGTAATGTTGTCAATACCAAGTATTACAAGATGTAATGGGAATTTTGCGAAAATTCCTGGACACATAGTATGTTGCTGACTTTTGCAAGGGGCAAAATAAATGAGAGCCCACTATATGACATATGAGGCAAAATATCTCATTGTGGCAGTGATGGAAGATTATACGTTTCCCTCGTTGCATATACCTTGGTGGTAATGCAAATTCAGGTTGTGGCCAGAAGTCTTGTGGCATATGAGATGTCATAAGAAAAGAATTGTATGGTCAATTCATATCTAGCATATAGCTTGTTGATAGGCCAAAGAAAAGAGCGTAAGTTAGGGAAAAACCTGTACACCACGGTCTTACGTTAAGCCAAGTTTCTTTGTTGATGCTAGAGATGCACAATAAGATGCCATGAATATGCATAGTGCAATGCATCTGGTTGTGAAGTAGTGGAGTCATAATGCAAGGGCTAGGGAGCTCAAAGACCGGCATTTGGCTAAGAACCACAGCGGACATTCTTGTCGAAGGCAAATCAGTCCTAGTCGCGTGATTTGGCCGACGATGATGACGAGGTAGACCAGATGTGTATGGGCAGGAAAATGAGTTCCAAGTTAAAGGAAGAAGGCTATCATTGCAGGATATGCATTGCTTCATGGAACGAAGGCAGTGTTGCCTCATTTGCAAGGATTTTGGCCTTGTTTACAACTGTCCAAGGGAGAGAATTTAGTCCGCAATAGTCATTGATTAATATGGCTTAACTGAGCACTATGGTGATGCTCATAATCATCAAGTTATTCTAATCCAATTTGTGCAATGGCTTGCACAAGCTAATGCTACACTTAGAAGAAGTAGATGCGGGATAAAGAAGGACAAAGTATTGGTGATGCATATGAATGGCGTGGGTCATTCTTGAAATATTCATAGAAGCTATGGCAACAAGATTGCCTCAATTTGGAGGAGTCTGGCCAAAGGCCAAGTATTAATTGGACGATGTTTCGTTATGGGAGAAGCATATGAACATTGATAGTTGGATGGAGAGTCAGTAGCATGCAAGGCAATTGGTTGTGGCCTTGTTTCCTCGTTTGTTGCTAAATAGTTATAATGAAGTCGGTATTGTAAAGCTTGTTGGTCTTACAAGTTTGTGATCAGTTGATGTTGGTGTTTGCAATCCATTTGAAGTATACTTTCGAGTATTGGGTCGTGTATGGCCTTGGTGTTAGGAATGAAGTTTTTCTATGTAAGGTAGTAGTGGATGAGGGTGTTCGATGTTAAAGTACTTGTCTCTTTTTATTCGAAGTAAAGATAGTTCACATGGGAGATGCTACATAGCATATTGGCCGAAATATGCAATAGAAGACGTTGAAAGTGTAATGGTGTGAAGACATGTTGCTGTTCAGGGAGGGACCTGCATATTGTACTAAGTAAATTGCTAAGAAGAGTGCAATACAAGAACGACAGCAAGAAGTCTGTCCATCAAAGGCATGAGTTTGGGGAAACTCATAAGCTTTGGAAAGTTATACAAAGAGTGATGGCGTAGCGGTTTGAATGAATGCTTGAGGCGTATTGGTTTCAAAAGCAACGTAGGCCAGAGAATGGCATAATGTCAAGTTCTGTCCTAAACAAGTCTGTCATAGCTTAGGCCAAAAAGCTATGCGACTCAATAGTTTTGCTTATACTTGGCCATAGCACTCAAGAAAACGGGTTCCTTAGTGAGTTTGCAACAATAGAGCTTAGTTGGTACGCATAAAACCACTATGCATTATATGGGAAGCTTGACGGGAAGGCCATGAAGAATGGAAATCCAAGGCATGTGTTAGCAAAACTGATTGAAAATGAAGGACAAGTCGTATATAAGTCATGTTGGGTTGTAGGATGCAACCAAAGTCGTAGTTTGAAGGCATGAGACTAAGGTCATGATCAAGATGATCAATGGGTATCACGAGAGAATGCAACATATGGACAGTATAGACAGGAACAATGTTGGCTTTGTGCATGTCAAGTTGTATACACTTAGGCACAATTGACACATAGGTGATCTGAGGCTAGAAAAGAAGTTTGGCCAAGGAAAATCACAAGATTTGCATTTGGGCATTGATATATGGCTCAAGAAGAAGTTGGAAGCGGTCTCGACGTAACAACGGAAGCTGAAGTTAATAGGATCAATGACAAGGAAGTAAAGCTAAGTGGTGGTGAATGGTACTAAGCATAAAGTATTGGCATGGACGCCAGGAAGGCCAAGAAAGTTGCTGAATTTTTGAAAAGAGGTTTTTCAGAAGCGTACTTATATAGCCAAGTAGTTTGGGAGGTCCCAAATGAGTATTGTTTTCATCGAGGACGATGAACAGAATGGGTGGGGGAGGTTTATTAGCCCTGACACAAGTGGCCTAGCAAATGTAGCTTCATTAGTCCGACAAGGAAGCGACATTAGGCGAAGAAAAGGAAGGCCATTTGACATGCATATGACATGCACATGACATTGATTGGTCAATGTCAAGTGTACGAGGATTTTGAGTTGGCCCAGCTCAAGTAAGCATCCAAGGACATGGAAAAGGTCAAGAGAATGGCCTTGGCATTAGGCCAAAGCTTGGCCAAGGCTTTGGTAATGCATAAGAAGCAATGGCGCAGCCAAACGCGCCATTGCAAGTCTGTACTCAGCCAAAAGTGACAAGAAGGCTAAGGCTTGTGGGCCAAAGCTATGCGCGAGTTTAGAAGGCTTAATAGCATGTGTATGCACTATTTGTAGAGTCCAATGAAGTGTAGCATATGGCCTGGATGGGATGGCGCATCATGGCTTGGTAAAAGCCCATATGAAGCTTAAAAATTGGCCAAGGCTTGGATACGGGTGGCCTGAGTAGAAGAATGGTGAAGAACGGTTAGGATAACCGTGTTTGGCCCTAGTAACTGAAAAGAACAAGTGGAGCAGCATCTGGCCTACAGCAAGGCTAGCAGTTGGGATGCTTGACGGTTACAGGAACTGCCAATGACCAGATGTCTGGCCATGGCTTGTGCAGCGGATACACACGAGTTGGCTTTGTTTCTGGTGCTATTTATAGGCCAGAAAATGTATGTAGATAGAGTTCTTCGTTTTAGGAGACAGAGGGATAATTCCATAGGCTTAGAGAGTGAGTTTAGGCCATTTAGGGAGTTTGGCATCACTTGAGTCTGATGGCCATTTGTAGCCCAGATTTGGGTGAGTTTTGTATTCTTCCTTGAAGTAATGAAAGTGCGTTGTTGCTTCTAATTATATGTTCCTGATTGATATTGAAATTGTGTGGAATTGGTAGCATGGCAAATCCTTGATGCAGTATGGGATGCATTATAGGATGAGAGAAAATGAAGAAAGACTTCCGCCAATCTTTGATGATTGTGGGTGCACTTGAATTGAGCAAGTGTGTAAGACTGAGCATTGATGGGTGAAGCTTGATTCACTGAACCATTAGTGTTGCCGAGTCATTCCTAAGCCGAAATTGGTTGACGCTAATTTGGAGGTGTGACAGAAAGTATGCTACAATGCTATTGTATTAGCATATAACATCATTGATACATGTCCAAAAATAAGTTAACGATTTATTTAGCCATGCTCTCAATTTGAACGGATACTTGATGTGCAAATTAGTACTCCTTCCGTTCCAATTTAGTTGATGGGTTTGGTTTTTAGACACTAACCTTACACTTGCTAAAATTGGTATTTTTTCACAAATTTTTTAACAACATCTAAGCATTTTATATTCTCCATTACATTTCCAAACTCAAATGCACTAATTTTGCTTAAAAAATTGTGAAAAAAATACCAATTTTAACAAGTGTAAGGCGAGTGTTTATAAACAAAACCCATCAACTAAATTGGAACATAGCAGAATTATGTAATAGGTCTACTGATACCCTTGGCAAACATCTGTGTTAGTTGAGCTACCATTTGCGAATTGGCCCCAAGTTGTTGCAGTAAGATGTGTTTTTAACTAGGAAGGGACAACCATGCATTACGCCATGGCGCAATTTACAACGTTTTTGTATCGCATCGCATCTGCAACGTCTATATCCGTTGCGCCCTAGGCAACGTCTATTAACGTTGCACAATTTTCTTACGTTACTCTAAATAGGAATTTCTACAAATTAATTAAGCAACGTTAGGGCAACATCGACTAACGTTGCGCAAGTTTGGTTCTTTTGTAATTATCGATAATACAAGGTTATTTTAGTTTTATTACATTTACATTTTCTCTATTCGTTAATAGAAGCCATCATATTCAAAACCCTAAATCAGAAATTGAGAAATTATTTATGAAATTTCTGAAACCCTAAATTTTTGCTGAAATCGAAGAATTGAGGTATAAATCCTAACTCTAAGAAATTGTCTCTGAAATTTCTCGTATATTATTGAAGATGTATGATGTTTGTTTTTAATTTTCTTAATTTTGATTTTGACCTAAAAGATTTGAAATTAGCTTTGGTTTTGATTTTGTGATGATTCATGCAAAGGGTATGTTTTTGTGTTTGAATAGATAAGATATGCCTATTTTCATGGGATGAGAATCCGTCAAAGCCTACACTAAGTGGTATAAACCTAGAGGTTAAACCTGGTGAGAAGGTTGCTATCTGTGGTGAGGTTGGTTCAGGAAAATCAACCATGTTAGCAGCAATTCTTGGAGAACTTTTGAACATTGAGGTTCGCTGTTTGGTTGCTTAGATTGCTAAGTTAATCTACGGAATAACTTTAGTTTTGAATATTCACTAACCTTGTTTATTTTATCCCCTTCACAGGTTCAAACTTATGGTAAGATTGCATATGTTTCACAGACAGCATGGATTCAGACTGGAAGTATACAAGATACTATTCTTTTCGGATGCAGCATGGACAGAATAAGATACCAAGAAACATTAGAGAAATGTTTACTTTCATAGGACCTGGAAATGCTTCCTTTTGGTGATCTGACTGAAATTGGAGAAAGAGGAGTTAATCTGAGTGGTGGTCAGAAACATCGCATTCAACTTGCTCGAGCTCTGTATCAGGATTTTCATATCTGAATTTAAAATGAAGAAATTTGGTTTCCAATACAGCTGATGTTAGATGGGCAAATCTTACATGCTTCTCCTTATCATGTGTTGATGGCTTCTTGTGAAAAGTTTTCTGAACTTGTAAATGCACACGAAGAGACAGCTGGGGAAGTATCCTCAGTTTTTGTTTTTGTGGTGATTCAGTGGTTTATTGTGTTGCTTTGAGCAACATAACTCGTATGATGTTTTATATGTCCTCTAATATGTGTGTGGGGTTAGCTTAGAGTCTTGTCTGTTATAAGGCTGTTCATAGTTGTAGAAGTTGTCTCAATTTCTAAACATAAGAATTGGTTATTTTAGGAAACGTATTCTAGAATGTTCCAGTAAATTCTTGTTGGTTCTAGGTATCGTAATTTTAGTTCGGTTTCCTTGTATTATTAGGAAAGACATTACTTGGAGAATACATCTCTAACTAGTATAAATAAGGGTCCCTAGAGGTGTAGAGATATACCGGTGAAGTTCTTCTTGAAGGGTGGAAAACTTGCTAGAGTTTTGGTTTCTTTGTAGGGTTTTTGTTCTTGTGAAGGTGAGAGGTGTTAAGAAGAGGTAAGAGTCTTCTTTGTAATTATCTTTTACGGTAATTGAATAATATCGTGTTCTTGTCCGTGGTTTTACCCAATTTGGGGTTTCCACGTAAATCCTTGTCTCGTGTGATTGATTTATAGTTGATTACTTCTCTTGTCATTGTTGGTAACGTTCTTGATTCCCTAAAGATCGCAAGTGTTGTGGTGAAAATCCCAACAATAGTTTCATCGAAATATTCTCTATTGATGAGACTGACTTTATTTATAGAACCCAACTGATGCCTAATCCTGATACATAGAGTGGTTTATCTGTTACATTGGTAATTCTTCATATTGCATTGTCATTTGTAATGGTTTTAACTTTTGATTGGTCTCAGTAGCACTGAACCTCACTTACAACTAATTATGCAAGCAATCAACGGATAGTATGAGCTCAAGATGGAAAGTTTTACATCTTTGGTTGATGATAAAGCTCTGTGATGCATGACTGACTACTATTTTTGGAATGAACTGCATTATGCTTGCTCTCCTGAGGTAAAATCGCTAGGAATATCGTCTAAGCTTTTTCAAATAATTAAAATGTCTCTTGCACTAATTCTTAGTCTCCCACCTGTTAATTGTTAGGAATCTCAAAATGGTAGTGATGAAATATTTGTTCTATGAACTGTCAGATCTCATGTGGTTTATTGCTTTGGTCTATGTTCACTGCACACGGTTTGAGTCTTTATTCTTATGCTTGCTGTATTGGTTTGATATCGCAGGACCTGTGTAATACCCCGATTCGGCGGTGGTTGGCCGAACAATGGAATATAAGTAATGATTTGTCCTTTCCTAACACCGAAGCCTTTTCTAGCATAATTAACTCAGCAGGGAAAAAACTTTGCAGTTAAGCGTGCTCGGGCGGGAGTAGTCCAGAGATGGTTTTGTTTTTTTTCTGTTTGATAATTCGCGGTGCAGGATGCGGATCATCTCCTAGAAAAGATAGTAACATCGTGTTTTTCCCATAAGAAGCTTTTGTTTCTTCCTCTATAGAAAACTTACAAATGTGAGTATTTCTGAACTCACCCTGGTTAGATGCGACAAGGTTGCTTCTAGCTGAAGTATTCCTTACATGTGTTACAATAACTGCTTCTAATGATATGTTATACTATCATTAGAAGTATGTAGACTATTGGAGCACACATTGTCTTTGCCAGCAGATTCAAGTTTTCCTCATGATCTTGGTATGTACATACTTTCCTTTTGTAACATGCACTCTACTAGTCAATGTCGTAAGGTTATTGGATTGGTAATGGGTTCAGTACTTTAGTTCTTGTATTTATATACATTTTGTAATGCTGGTATCTAAAAATACAAATACAGATTTTGTTATACAGGAATATACAATTTCGTTTTTTTTAATTATATATTCCGCAACGTTTATAGACGTTGCTGATTATTCAACATTCTGCAACGGAATAACGTTGCAGATAAGAAAATGACGTTTATTAACGTTTCTTTAATTAAATAGAGCAACTTTGTAGCAACGTAAGTAACGTTGCCTTAAATAACTAAAGCATCGTAAATAGACGTTGCCAAAACTTTGTAACGCCGTATTCGCAACGTTTATCAGTGTTGCTGTAATTCAAAGCAACGTCTATAACCGTTGTAAATCGGTCGATTTGGCGTAGTGATGTACAATCTCCGCAAAATACCCTCAAGGAACTAGCTACATCCAATATTATTAATTTTTTACACGAGACATACAACATGTGCCCCTTTCCAAGACTCTATAGTAGCAGAACTACTCATGATTCAATGGTGGTGAACTTAGTAGTAACTTCAAAAGCTTTCGAGAAAATTATTTATATAACCCTCTAAATATAACATGTTATCCTTTTGACCCCAGGGTCAAAACAATAATATAGAAAATTATTCGGATGACCCTGAAAAAAATATCAAAACCCAGAAATTATAATTATTTTCTCTCTCTCCCCAAAATTTCTAAAAATCTAAATATCTCACGAACAATAATTCGAAAATTATTTTTTTTTATATATTCGGAAAGCTCTCGACGAGATCTAAACAACGAATACCATTGTCGATATGTTTCGAAGCTTTTTTATTTTACTCTACCGGTGATGGTATTTATACTTAATTTTCCAAAATTAAGTGTACATAACTTAATTTTTCGCAATGTAGTGTTTACAACTTAAGAAATAATTGTGGATACATAGCTTCATTTTTCATAATGTAGTGTATACAGACTTCATATAATCCAACGTGTGTCTACTTTAACTTCATTTTCAGTAATGAGGTGCGCTTCATTTTTAGTGATTAAGGGGGATAGAAGACTTAATCCTAACTTCATTCTGGGTGATGAAGTGGTAAACGAAATTCATCTTATAATATGAAGTGCT
>JAJJMA010197951.1:0-13821 GCA_023529015.1 Papaver nudicaule | reverse complement strand
CACTTTCATTAATAATAATCATATGTTTTTGAACTACTTCTACGACTACTGAGACAATAATTATCAATAAAACAACTTAAACCCTAAATCTGAAATGACATACCTATTGATGAATACGTGGATGGCAATCGGAATTGAAACTTGCAATACAACCACCTTTGAGTCTAGAAGAAACCCCTTGAAGCTTTTGGAATGAATCGTACTCAAACCCTTTCAAAATTGAAGGGGGGATAGTTGGGGGGTTTTGTGTGAGGAAAGAGAGAGAAGAAGATAAAATGAGGAATTCCGCGGGTTTCCTCTCTAAAATAGGTTTCTGAGCGGCTACTCAGTAGGCGCTCAAGTCAAGTCAAACTTTGACTTCAACGGCTCCTCATATTTTGCCAGTTACTAAGTAATCGCTGATTTGTAGACATGCACCATAGTGGGTGTTTTTGTTCCTCTTTTTTTCTTGACCAATGTGGAAGTTTTGTCTACTTTTTTAGCACCGTAGTGCTTGCTCTTAGAGCATCCACAATCACTAGCTAAAATGTCATTTTTGACATATACAGGTTCCGCAATGAGCTGCCCTGTAAATGGCATATGCTTCAAATGTTAAATTTGGTCGTCAAAAATAACATATAAAAGTAGAAAATTTAACATATAGATGTGCCCGCGCAGAGTTATAAGTGCTAGATCACTATACAACATATGGTTTCCCGTTTGGGGAAAAAATAATTCACATGGCATGTTTGTTATTTTAGCAGGAAAAAAAATGTATGGGACGACATGTAGTATGTCGCTTGGGGAAAAAAACAAGGGGAACATCATGTAATTTGTCGTTTGGGTAGAAAAAGACGGTGGAAGACAGACAATCAGTCATTTATACCAAAAAAAAATTACATGCGGCAAGTTTTCTCCTTCCCGATAGTTGCTTCCCTCCTTCATCATGTAGTAGTTTGTTCTCAGATATCAAATATAATGTTTGAAGAAAAACTTTGTCTAAGAAACCCAACTCTAGATATATTAAATATCCAGATATATTTTTAAAAGTGCTTATTGGCATGTAAAACTGAAAAATAAATAAAATAGAAAACCGTTTCTCGCCAGGATGCTTCTCTTTAGCCAAAGAGAAAGCTTAACTCCTCTCTGTAATCCAGAGAAAAATTCGTCCTAAATAGTTAAAACACTATACAATGTATAGAACACCGCCTAAATAAAACATCTTTCACTTTTAACGGTGTTTGAAATTGGCGTGTCGATGATATTAGGATTCACGTCATATTAATAGTTGGCAGACGTGAGGTGTTTGTTGGTGTACTATTTAGTATTTGAGCAGGAACCGATCTTCTGAAAATGATCTTGATGTTAGGCTTTATCATAAACCGAGGGTGGTATGTGATTAAATTTTCAATAAATTAGAAAAATCCACTTGAGAAAGGTATTGAAAACGTGAATCGTGAATTGACTTGTTTTCCATTATAGATATCGAATCATATGTTGAATCGTGAATCAAAGATTCATGGAAAAATTATAAAACACATTTATTTCAACTCTAACTATATTAATAACCTTATAAATGTTAAATATGTTTAATATGGTAAACAAATAAGAAAGTGGTACAATGGTTTAGAGGCAGCCTTGTGAAACGGAAAGTCCCAAAGGCGTTTGTGTTTTTTTTGGTTTATTAGGTTTTTGTCTGATAATGTTAGAGGAATCAGTCGGCTTCAGTCAAGAATTGGTCGACTTATTTGACTTTTTCGAGTCTGGGAAGATACGATGTGACATGAGTTGTACGATTCTAGAAACCTGAGCATAATATTGAGCTCACTCTACGAATAAACCCCACGTAAAGTTTGTTCTCAAATATTAAATATAACGTTTGAAAAAGACTTTGTCTGAGATTGGGTTCAGTCATTACGACTTAACTTATTACATGTTAGGTATCACATATGCCTCAATTGTTTGCCTTCAATGCAGAAGGAATTTTAAATTTTGGATGCATACGAATTCTTTCGCTTTGTTGAATTGTTGGATAGTTAAATTGAAATTAAATATATTTTCAGTACTTTGGAAATTGATAAAATTAAAAATTACATGCATGACTCAAACTGGACCAAAGGTACATTGACGAACTCTTTTGGGGTCTTGCTTGAGAAGATGAAGAGGAAAGGAGACGTGGTTACTGGCTGTAGTATTATTTCAATTATTACAAAATTCATTAGAGATCAGGTGAGAATACCGTATGTGCATTTTTCTTATAATGTGTTCATGCTCAAGTTTGACTATTTATTTTTAGGTATTTCCTTTCAAAGATAATCGGGAAGGCATTAAAAACCGTATCAGTGATTTAGTGACATTGGGTTGCTTACAAACTGTGAGTGGGTAAAAGAGGCTAAGATGTTGATCGACAAATTTGCTCATGCGCCTGATGACGATTACTTTTACGAGGTAAAGGAAGGTGTCTGAGCTGCAGGCTTTGCGTTTGCAAATATTTGGAATATTGACAAGTTTGTGCCTTTTGAGCCGATATTTTGTTTACCTCCACCCGGCTTAGAGCTCCACATCAGCTGCGACGGGTCGTACAATGAAAAAAATAATCGCGTTGGTTGGTGTGCAATTATTAGAGATAACAACTTACGGTTTATTAGATTAATTTTTAAGAGGTCATTAGTTGTCATTTCTAGCCAGCACCACGAGTGAAAGGCAGTTTAGAGAGCTTTATAAGCAGCAAAAGACCTTAAGGCTACCTCAATATATCTCACGTCAGATGGACAGTCAGTGATGAAAAGATTGCAGGGGTTCGTAGGACAGGTTGTACGAACAAAGAAAGCCCATCTTAAACGAGATAACGAAATGAATCTTGCAATACGAGGGATATTCGAGAATTGCAAAAGAATTATCATTGAGAATTTTAGACATCATTTGTGATATCAAAGAGGGAAGGAAAATTCAATAAAGTTAACTAAGCACTTAAAAAGCTTAATAATAAAAAAGTGTATTCTTATTGCAATAAGACTTCAGGATATACAACATTTGTTGTTGACAAATCTAAACATTCATTTGTTCTATCTTGCAACAATATAGTAATTATCCCCACAACCGTATACCCTAGACAGCGCCACATACAACTGATGCGCGTCGCTTGCAAATCAAATTAAATCACTTATTTCTCGCTTCACTAGCTAATAATATGGTAACAACAAATATCGTTCCAAGCAACTCGAGGGGATGGGGTGATGGGTCTAAAAAGTGTTATCACAATTGCACGACTATTGATTGGATAATATGCAGGTATGTGATCGTTCCACATGGACTAATAAATCGTTATTTATAAAAAAAAAAATGTCAAAATTCAGAAGAATCAGATAATTGTTTAATTTAAAGAAAATAAAAGTTGCTAGAAATCTAGGGCTTTGGATTCCACTATTTTTGATATTGGTAGAATCGAGGTTTAATCTCTTAATCACACTCTCAAAATACTTAAGAAAATATCGAACGCAATCTCATGTCTTGGAAGATATAACTTTATAAGATGTTATTACGACTTACATCTTTATGCAAAAATATAACTTCCTTCGATTATAAAGAATCAATAGTTAACCTAATACCACTCTCAAGTCCTAAGATTTAACAAAAATTCCAACCCCTACGATGGAAATCGAGCTCGCCTAATATAGGTCGAACTTCGAGTGGGTTACAACTAATAGGACAATATACATAATCGTGGTGGTGTCAGAGTTTGTCGAGTAAGTCGGTGGTCTTCGGAATCTCTTCGAAGTGATTATCATTCGATGTTCTTCGATATTTCGGGATGTTTGTTCCTTCGAGGCTACTCTGCTCCTCGATATTCTTTGGGTCTTCGATAAATTCCTCCTTTCGTAATAGATTTGAAAGTTATTCAGTGCTTCTAGCTTTGTTTTCTCTTAGGTGCTCCTTTATCGTGAAGCTGACACGTGTCTCGATAGTTTTCTCCCCCTACAATTTGCCTCTTTCATTTCTTGGTATCGAAGATGCTCGGGAAGGAAATTTTTAGCTCGTCGTTAATTTTTTGTGACACGTGCCCCGTTACTTCGCCTGATGTGACGTTTTCGTGACACGTTCTGCATGTTTCCGAGATTTTAGCTATCTTTTAACCTTCAACTTGCAGCGCCGGTTTCCCTCTCTACTATTTAAGTTTTATTTTCTCCCTCTAAAAATTTTTAGCCCTTTCGCCTTCATATTCCTTAGCTCCTTCTTCTAAAAACTCAAAGTTTTTCCTCTTAATCCTGAGCTTACTGTGTGGAGGGTAAAACACTCGGGACACGTGTCAAGATCGGAAAGATCGGGCCCTGCCAGAAGATGTCGCAGCCATACCTCGGGATCAGCCAACAGAGTATCCTCGAGGAAGAGATCGAAGATAGAAGACCCGTCTAGATCATCGAAGGATGAAAGCCTGAAGTCATCTTCGGAAGTCTCACCAAAGGAACCGCCTTACTCGACAGGCTCTGACACCACCACGATTGAGTAGCTTGTCTTATTAGTTGTAAACCACTACCGACTCGTCCTATATAAGGCGAGCTCAAGAAACATTGTAAGGGTTGGATTTTTGGTGTAACCTAAGTCGTGAAGGGTGATATTAGGTTAGCTTTCTCCTCTAAACCTCTGAGGATCATATCCATGTATTAGTTACCACAAAACTGAATAAATAATAGAGTTATTAGCCTGTATATTCTCATATGTGATGTCTTCGATGCATCTTTAATCTCTTCGCACTCTTTGCATGATAATAGATATGATGGCTGTTAGGTGTGAAGTATCCATGCAGATTTTACACTCACACAGTTTGGCGCTAGAAACAGGACTGATTAAAACAACTTAGGGTTTGCCTGTGATTTATGATTTTCAAATTTTTTGAGGAAATTTTTTCTAGGGTTTTCAAACTTTTCTTTAAAATAGTGCTTTCATCACATAATTATCATTTTCTCTGAGCTCCACCACCTTGGGTGCCTAAAGATCTTCAAGGCTTTAGAACATTCAAGGATTTTTGAGCAAATCATCAGTTTGATGTTGATGCCTCTACAGGGAATCCCGAGCCTTGGAAAGTAGAGGTCAGATCATGCACACCATACGTTTCCTGGCAAAATATGGGCAAAGATAGTACAATATACAGTTTCGCCAAAAAGTTAAATAATTTTAACAACCCTACAAAAATAATATGAACAAAAGAATTATACATGTCAGACCACTAGGGCACAATAACAATTGTGGACCTCACTTGTCGGTTGTTTTTCTTTTTAGGGGGTCGCTTACACAAGGAAAAGACGTCAAAACAGCACATCAAAATGAAGCGGCATGATCAAAAGTCGGTACACAATGCCCATTGCAACTCGATGATTCATTCGAGGGAGAGCACCAACTCAAGAAGTAACATCATTGGAAGGATCCACAAGAGGGACAAAGATGGAAAGGAGATAATGATTGTCGCAGAGGCAAGGACATTCGAGCCATGGCAGTTGGAACCAATATTTTACTCAGCAGACGACCTTCCCGAGGACGGCCCAAGCAACACTCCCCTAGTCATAACCATAAACATAAATGGAGTATTGTTGCCAAATATACTAATTGATCCAGGGAGTTCTGTAGACGTCCTTTTCGGTGTGGCATACAGGAAGTTCTTCCAAAGTACCTCGTTGATACCCTCATATTACACAATCTACGGATTTAATGGTAGAGCTTCGAAGCCAAAGGGAGATGTCTCATTACCAATTTACTTAAAGACGATGAAGCTGCAAACCACCTTCTGTGTCCTGGACATAGAGTCGCCATACAACGCAATCTTGGGACGACCATGGCTGCACGGGATCTTGGGGGTACCCTCTACACTACATCAGAAACTCAGATTCCCAACTCCTACCGGCATAGGTGAGCTCAAAGGCGAAATCATGGAATCAAAGGCGTGTCACGAAAAGGATATCGAGCAAAGAAGGTACGCGAGGCGAAATCGAAGAGAGCGATACTGACAGCAAAAGGCAGAAATGATCGATAAAGAAATTAATCAGGTAATCAGGGGAGACAAAGGAGCAATCACGAAGGAGGCCCCGAAGGACCCTGACAATGAACGAGGAAGCACCAAACTTCACTCCAACTGAACCCACCGAGGACGTCAACATCGGCACTACTGAAAAACCAAAAATTGTAAGAATTGGAACATTAATGAAACAGGAACATCGTGCGGAACTGGAGAGATTACTGAAGGAATACTCCGACGTTTTCGCATGGAGAATGAGCGAGATGTCGGGAATCGACCCAAGCTTAGCATGTCACCACCTAGACATAAACCCTTCGGTGCGACCATTCAAGCAGAGACCGAGAAGGTTAGCAGACGTATACTAGACGGCGGTGGAATCAGAGCTCGACAAAATGATTGCGACAGGAATCGTCAAGAAAATACAATATGCAGACTGGATCTCGAATATGGTCATCGTTCCAAAGAAAAACAAGGGAGTGTGAATCTGCATCGATTTTAGCAACCTGAACAGGGCATGCCCGAAAGATCCACACCCACTTCCCAGCATAGATCAAATGGTGGACGCAACAGCAGGACATGAGCTATTAAGTTTCATGGATGGCCACTCTGGTTACAACCAGATTCCTCTAGCAGAAGAAGATCAAAAGCACACAACATTCATAACATCCAACGGGTTGTATTGTTATACAAGAATGCCGTTTGGATTAAAGAACGGTGGTGCCACTTATCAAAAAGCTATGGAGAACATCTTTCGTCCCTGGTTGAAGAAGACTGTTGAGGCATACGTAGACGACATGTTGGTGAAAAGCAAGAAGGCAGAGACTCACATCGAAGACCTAAGGGAGATACTGGAAAAGATGCACCAAATAAATATGAAAATCAACCCTGCAAAGTGCATCTTCGGAGTCACCTCGGGAAAGTTTTTAGGATACGTGGTCACGAAGACGTATATCGAAGCAGACCCATTAAAGGTATAGGCGATCCGAGAGATGCCGTCGCCCACAACTGTAAAGGATGTCCAAGCCCTAAATGGAAGGCTGGCAGCCCTTAGCAGATTCATCGCTCGATCTTCGGATAGATGCAAAAACTTCTTTAGCATTCTGAAAAAAAGAGAAAAGTTCGTCTGGACAGATGACAGGGAGGCTGCATTTCTAGGAATCAAAAACTATTTGGCAAGCTTACCATCCCTACAACGCCCAGAGAAGGATGAAGATTTGAGACTCTACATTGCAGCCAACTCGGACGCCATCAGTGCAGTCCTCGTAACCACTAGGGAAGAAGAAAAGTCGGTGTACTACATCAGCAGGACACTATTTCAGGCCGAGAAAAATTACACCAAGCTGGAACAGCTCATACTAGCATTGGTGGTAGCAACCCAAAAGCTTCGGACGTACTTCCAGGCCCTCAAAATCATTGTGCTAACCAAAACGCCAATCGAATTGGTTCTAAAAAACATGCAGGCAGCAGGGAGAATCGCGAAATAGAACACACAAATAGGACAATACGACGTGGTCCATGAAATACGAACAACATTAAAATCACAAATCATCGCTGACTTCTTAGCAGAATTCCTAATTGACGAGGACTACGAAGAAGAGCCAATACTAGGGATCGAGGACGAAGAAGGACCACTCGATCTACTGCAGCAAAGCCATCCTCGGCGGTAGGAAGTCTTCATCGACGGATCAGTAAATGGAGATGGTCGAGGAGTCGGAATAGTCTTCACTTCGCCAGAAGGAAAGCATACAATATATGCTCTCCGATTGGAGTTCGAAGCAACAAATAACGAAACCGAATATGAGGCAATGATACATACTCTAAAGCACATGATAGAAATGGAGATCCAAGAGGCACGTATAACCATAGATTCACAACTTGTAGTGCGACAGCTCGACGACAGCTTTCAATCGAATGATTCCCTATCAAAATACAAGAAACTAGCAAGACGGCTAATGGCGAGGATTCCCCATCTAAAAATTCGACACATTTGCAGGAAAGACAACAGGCATGCAGATGCTCTGGCGTTCATCGCCTCAAAAATAACAGACCAAGACATCATCTCCATTGAAATTGGCAGAATAAAGAAATCATCGATAGAAGACTTCAGAGAAGAAGTTGTTATGGCCATCCAGGACGAAGATGATGACTTGAGGGCACCCATAAGGAAATACCTCGAGAACAAGGAATTACCAAGTAGTCCACTTGAAGCACATAAAGTAATAAGTAGATCAGCGAATTATCGACTTATGGACGGAGTCCTATACAGACAATCATTCTTGGGACCGCTGCTAAGATGTGTCCATCGATTAGACGGTGTGGCATTAATGAGGGAACTACACAGTGGCGAAGCAGGAACTCACAGTGGTGCAAGGTCCCTCGCTCAAAGAACCAAGGACCAAGGGTACTACTGGCCATACATGCATGCCGACGCAAAAGAGATATCCCGAACATGTGATCCTTGTCAGAGATTCGCTAAAAGAATTCACGCACCAGCAACAAACTTAAATTCAGTGCTCAGCCCTTGGCCTTTCACCAAATGGGGTGTAGACATTGTCGGACCATTCATTCCAGGAACAGGGCAAAGAAGGTACATTATCGTAGCAACTGATTACTTCTCCAAGTGGATCGAGGCTAAATCTCTAAGAAGCCACTCAGGCCGAGAGGTGTTCACTTTCTTCTGGGAAAATATATTATGTCGATTCGGGGTCCCTGCCGAGATAGTCTCGGATAATGCTCAGGAGTTCCTAAGTGCTGACGTCAGAGAATTGTCAAATCAGTATAATGTAAGACTTGAAACTTCGACACCAATATATCCACAAAGCAACGGCCAGGCCGAGGCCACCAATAAGACAATAGGGGATAACCTGAAAAAACGAGTATTACATCACAAAAAAACAGTGGTGCGAGCATCTACACAACGTGCTATGGGCATTCCGAACATCTCGAAGGCGTGCAACACGAATGAATCCATTTCACCTAACATATGGGACCGAGGCAGTGCTGCCTACAGAAATAATGATACCAACAGATAAATACAAAACATGGGAGCAAAACCTCACCACAGACTTAATCTACGCAAAGTTGGATGACCTCGAAGAAGCTAGAGAAGAAGCTCGGCAGCATATCATCAACTACCAACAAGAGCTAGCGCGAGGATACAACAAAAGATTTATCGAAAGAGAATTCCAGCCTGGTGAGCTGGTATTGTGTGAAATCCCACCTTACCAAAAGGGAAATGCAGGAAAGCTAGAGCCAATTTGGGACAGGCCATTCAAAGTAAAACAAGTAGCAGGGAAAGGTGCATACAAACTAATCGACGAGAAAGATGGGACGGGCCTCGACAATGCTTGGAATGCGAAGTACATAAGGAAATACTATTCATAAAAGTATATCTGTACCCCTGAGTAACAAGAAAATTATTATCAAACTTTGTATAACCGTGTCTCGAATCAAACTCCAAATTCTGCTAAAGCAGGCAACATCTTTGCTCAAAATACGCAGATCTCCAAAGGCTCTCACGCCATAAAAACCGAACTGGCTAGCAACGCCACCTCCCCTAGTGCCTCGACGCAAATGAAATTAAAAGGCCATGACGCCAAGGCCAAGACGCCAAAAACATAAAAAGACCTCGAATAGCAGGCATAGAGCTGATGATCATATACGCCGTAAGGGCCCTACGAGCTATATGACACAGTCCTCTAACCACAAGACACCCCGTTAACGGTAGGTAATTTGCATCTAAGCTATATAAGCTAATGAAGCATTTGAACCCACTACCACACGACCATGAGGAAATATCTTTCTGAGGCGTCGAGGGGACGATAAATGGGATCAACATCTACCTTTAAAGGTGGATGGAACCCCGAGGTAGCTGATTCGCTTGTATTCATGGGAATAACAGGCGAATCACGCAGACGAAGGACCTCCTCTAAAAAACAAAACATAGCCTCGAGGAGGGGCTATTGAGAAACAGAGGGGTCGAATTCTAGGCCGCGATAGGAGAATAGTACCATGTCTAAGCTCCAGCAGAGACTGGCACTCCCCCATTGTGTTACTTTCTTATCGAGGAACAATCATAACAGCTGCCCACCATAAGCTCCTCACTAAACTTGGGACAAAGGGATCATCGGAATACCACTATGTTCTCTAAGAGGATACCTGGTACCCTCGATATCCACCCAATAGACCGAGGCAAAACGGGTACCTATGACCTTGATAGTCTATGTTTGCTTTAAAACAGGCAAGTAACTAAAAGCCTTTGGGAAGGGTGATCCATACGCCCCCACTAGCTTGGTTTACTATCTCTTACATCGAAGTAAGCCCTGGAGTTGCACCTCGAGTAACCATAAGAGCCCAGAGAAATACAAAGATGATTTCGTGTTTCGAATCATGAGTCAATCAGTAATAAAACAGTTCACGATAAGGAAATTGGAAAAGTAGCTTCATTCCATAGAGAAATGAGAAACAAAAAAGATGCATAATCCAAAGGAAACAAAACATCCAGCCTTGCAAGTCGCATAAAAATACAGAGGCAACAAAGAAAGGAAAACCACAGCAAGGTAGCAGACGGAATGAATCATCTTCTACTTTGTATCTTCAAGAACCTCCTTAACGATGACATCATCAACTTTGGAAGCAACCTCGGGACCATTCTTGGTAACGGGGTCAGACTCACCACCATCTTTCGCATTCTCAACCTCGGGAACGCCGTCTATAATAGTTTTCACGGCTTGACCATCACCCTCGGTATCTACGCCAACCTCGTGGCCAGAAGTTTTGGCAGAATCCTTCGAGGGCTCCTTGACCGACCCTTCAATGCTAGTATTTTCACCTTGGCCCCCCTTTTTCCTCTCCATTTGGCCATCACCTCCTTCGCCTTGCTCCTCGACCTCTGGTTGCGTGATAGCAGAATCTCCCACCAAATTTCCCTCCCCTTCTTTATCTTCAACATCACCATCAGTATCAATATCTTCGCCACTCATTTCGTCATCCTCTTCAGCCTCTTCATCCCCAATTTTCCCTTCCTCTAGCAACTGCGCCACTATGTCCTTGACATCTTGTGAAGAAACTAGTTCTTTATCAGAATCTAGCGAAGCATCAGGATCATTCACACCCAAACGATAAGAAGGAGGTCGCATTCCGAATCCCCTAAACAAGTATCGGCCATGTTGGCGACTGAACAAAGTTGTACGATCAGCCTCTCCTTCGATGTGCTTATTCAGTTTCAACACCTCTTCATTCATCTGCTTAATTTGGTCATCCTTCTCCTCGCGAACATTTCGCAGAAGCACCAACTCATGATCTTTACTCTTCAACTGAGCATCTAGTCCTAAAGCAAGCTCGCTATGGGTCTTAAGCTTCTCAGACAAGGAATCTCGCTTCGTGGTAACTTCTCCAAGCTGCTTTTCCAAGTCTTCGGCATCACCCAAATAACAAGAAAAACAAAATCAACAACGACATTTCAACAGAAAAACAACAAAGAAAATTCGTAGCCAAACAATTCTCACCTTTACTCTTTTCAAGATCTCCTGCAAGGTTGCTTTTCTCTTGTTGAAGGCGAAGAACTTCTTGATTGAGGTGAGCAATCTCAAACCCCTGAGCACGAGACAGCTCCAATAAAAACATCCCATGATGACGGTACTATAACAATAAAGCAACACACAATTAGGCAAACAAACTACAACATATAATGGACCAGTCAAGAAACACTTACGGCTTCAACGAATGCTTGATGCATAGTCCACGCCGAGGCAAGAGTTTTTCTATCCCAGAAACCAGAAAAAGCTTGAGAAATAAATCTGGCAGCAGCAGGGTCGAGCTGCTGATTCTGAGGATCTTTGGCATACGCTTTCAAATGATTGGAAATATCTTCAGCATAAGGGCCAGGAATGGAACTCCGCTCTACGAACTTCTGAACCTCCTGCTCCGAACAAGGCCTTTGCACAAAGCTAGTAGGAGCCGAAGGACCGCCTAAAGAAGGCCGCGATTGCCAACCCAACGAAGTATCAACCAAATGATCATTTGAACCATACTGGTTCAAATTCATCCCAGCATTGTGAAAGCCGGGCTCGAAACCAGCAGAGGCAGAGGCAGTGGGATCTTTGATGGGCACATCATCGTTAGTAGATTGCCCCACAGCTACACCTTGGAAAAAGTGTCCGGAGGCAGGTTCCCCTTTATTCCTCTTAAAAGGAATACTCTCATCATCCTCGGTCTCTTCATCATCCACGTTCTCGATAGAAACACTCGGGGGTGGAACTTCCCCTTTGCTAGCAGCCCTAGTAGTATACCTCCTCGAGCTTACTAGCTTCGAGGCAACAGTCTTTATAACCTTCTTACCACCAACAGCAGCACTCACACGATGAGGGTCACAAAGTGAGAAATCCATCCTACCATCATTTCCAGTAATCACCTCCTCAAGCTGAAAAACAGTCAATTTGTCAGGTTCTAAACAGAGGCAGGTATTCATACCTATTGCATAACTGAGGCATGTTGTGTTTATCACCTGACCACTTGCCCCCTTCCCAGCGTCGGTAGGCTTCGAGGGTCTTTTTCTTTTCTTCAATTCGGCAACCTCCTCTTGATCTTGTTGTTTTTTCTGTCGCCCTTGCTCCCCTTTCTAAGGAAAGAGAAAATTGCAATAAGAAGGCAATCAATAGAAATGGCTAAAGGGAAAACCAACGGACCATACCTTCTCCTTAACAGCGGCAATCTTCTCCTGAACCTTCTTTCTCTCCTCTTCGGAGAAGTGTATATTGTAGAAATCAACAACGGGGAAATCATGCCCATCCTCGAAGCTCGTTCGCTCAGTCTTGCCCTCCTCGTCAGCAAAACCGAAGAGAACGGGGCCCTCGATGAGCACTGGCTTCGAGAACCACACCTCATCACTAGAGTGGCGAAGAAGGGAATTCGTATTCGATCTAAAAGGGTCCACATCACCTAAAACATGTTCAGAATGTGCCACCTTGCCAAGGCTCACACTCCAAGGAGCTTTTTTCTTAGATAAACTCTTCTCTACTTTATAATGCTTAAAAAAATTGTCGGCATTCCAGAAACTCGGAGGGTGTTTAGGATCCTCGGGATGTTTCTTGTAATAATACGATTTGCCCTCAGAACGGGCCACCCATTCGCGAATAACTCGGATGGCATTCCCATTTAGTTGCATTACCCCACAGGGAGGAGAAATTCGAGAGTATATCTCGTAAAATAAAGGATTCGCCGGGTTATACAAAGGGATAGGAAGACCGGCGCCAAGTTGTTCGCCGGAGGCGATTATCTTCCTATTGTTACACTCATTCGAAGAAATAAGTTCAGGAGACAGATTAACCCTACCCAGGCTTCTGTAGGGGAAGAGTTTTGCTTTAAAACTATAAATCTCCGCTCTTTCCTCCCAAGTAAGAAGCTGAGGGTCAACCATCTTACGGGGAAACTTATCATCGGCCGGAGCATTCTTTTTGGGAGCCTGAATGCAACAAAGGAAGTCAGTAAGAAGGCAAAGAAGTACAAAACAAGAAAGGAAGAACACAGCAGAAGATCACTAACAGAACTTACCATATTCAGGTCGCTTCCTATGGGACACAAAAAACACAAATTAAGAGTGTTTTGTGCGACTATGGACCTAGCAAACACAGGTTTTGACGTTGCAAAGTTGCAAATTTGCAACTTTGCAATGCCATATGGAAATAGTATCGTCGATGAAAATTCCATCGACAGATACAAATTCCATCGACGTCAATGGAAATTCTGTCGACGATGGAATTTCCATCGAGGAGATTAGGGTCATCCAAAGGCCTATATTTCACGCCCCAATCCTATATAAACTCAAACTTGGTTTT
>JAJJMA010197914.1:0-10832 GCA_023529015.1 Papaver nudicaule | reverse complement strand
AAAAAAAAGTTTCTTTTATTGAAACCCTAGAATTTGTTACTCAGATGAATTATTATGTTTGTTAGAGTTTGATAATTCATTCATCAACCATGACTGTTTCTACTTCTGGAGAAGCGAGTGTATCTTCCTCTGGTGCTCCGCCACCGCCACCTCTACAACCGTCGTTAACAGCAAAGAAAAAGAGAAATCTACCCGGAATGCCAGGTTTGTTGTAATCTGATTTTCGTAATTCATTAGAAATCCGAAATCCCATCAACGATTTGCTGACTGCATCGATCGTATTTGTTTGTTGTAGATCCAAATGCGGAAGTGATAGCTTTATCTCCGAAGACGCTAATGGCGACAAATCGATTTGTATGTGAGATATGTAATAAAGGGTTTCAACGTGATCAAAATCTACAGTTACATCGAAGAGGTCATAATTTACCCTGGAAACTTAGACAAAGAACAAATAAAGAAATCCGTAAACGAGTTTACGTTTGTCCGGAAACATCTTGTGTTCATCATGATCCATCTAGAGCTTTAGGTGATTTGACAGGAATTAAGAAACATTTTTGTAGAAAACATGGTGAAAAGAAATGGAAATGTGATAAATGTTCTAAGAAGTATGCTGTTCAATCTGATTGGAAAGCTCATTTGAAGACTTGTGGTACTAAGGAATATAAATGTGATTGTGGCACTCTTTTCTCTAGGTAATTTGTTTGTCTCCTTTCTTTAAAATTCGCTGTTTTTTTGTCTTAATTTTGTCTCATTTTTTTGTTTGTCTGTTTGGGTGTTTGAAGGAGAGATAGTTTCATTACACACAGAGCCTTTTGCGATGCATTAGCTGAAGAAAGTGCTAAAGCAAAGCCTACTACAACAACAAATTCAAAATCATCTGAAGAACATAATAATAATAATCCGATTCAGAATGACAAGGTTGTTGTAGGTTCTTCTTCTTGTTCTTCACCACCATCTACTTCTGCAATATCTGCCATTCAAACTGCAGGTATTATTTTAATCGAATTAAGTCAATGCTAGAAAAAGTGAAGCGTTTTTTTTGATTTGGGGCTTTTGTCGGCTCTGTTTTTTAGTTGGCTGTAAAGATCAAATTTTGTTCTCTGTATGGATCTTGCTCTTTCTTGGATTCTCTTTTGTCTTGGTTATCGTCCATTAAAGTTCTGTAACTTTTTTGCTATAAAGATTTCATTTTTGAATCATGTTCTGCTGGTAAAGGCATTACATTATGGGTTTTAGAAAGCATGAGTACTTTTGAACAAATCAAAAGCTACTGTTTAACTAAAAATTGAATTTTTGAAACTTAATTTACTTTTATTTGATTTGTGTGTGTATCCAGAGTTGCCGTCCAATTCTACAAGAAATGGAAACAATAACAATCCATCCTCATCTGCAACTCGTCTTAATGAAAATATTGAAGCTAGTCCACCACGCAATTTTAGTAGCAACAGTAATGGTATGTTTGCTAGTAGTATATTTCCGTCATCTGTATCATTGGCTGGAAATTTACAACCTCCTCAAACTACATCTTTTACTGATCTCATCTGTGGAACGGGAGGAGGAAGGTCAGAGCGATCGGCTTCAGCTTCAGAACAACCTACTTCACTCTCACTCTCATCTAAGAATGGGTCTTCCATGTTTGCATCAACAATGTCATCTAATCAAGAAAGTCACCCATTTTCATCACCGCAACCAGCAATGTCCGCAACTGCGCTACTTCAAAAAGCAGCTCAAATGGGTGCTGCTGCCACCAGTGCTTCGTTGCTGCTTGGATTTGGAATTTCGTCGAGTGGTTCAAGCTCTTCACAACAGCATCAACAACAAGCAGAAAATCTACAATGGGATACCAGCGGTAGCAACAACCCTCATCAACGTGAAATTGATAATCATGGTGATGCTGGCCTGTCTGCTGGACTTGGTCTTGGTCTTCCATCTTCCTTGTGTGGTCCAAAACCAGCAACATTGGATTTTCTTGGTTTGGGCATGGGCGGCGGAGGTGGCGGCGGCGGCGGCAGCAGCAGCAGCAGCAGCTTTTCGTCCCTCATCAACTCGGTGGATGGAAGTCTGAATATTGCAAATACTGCTGGACCATTTAGAGATGTTAATTCAGGAAACAAAGCCAAATGAGCCAGCAGAATTTTCCATTTCGGTATAATTGTGCAGTGATAAGAGGTTTTGTTCTTGTTTCTATTTTAGTTTTAATGTTGGTGAATCCATAGAACTTAGATGTATAATCTTCTGTTAATTAGTACAGTTAAAGTTGTAAAAGAAAAAAGGCTTTGTTCAAAATAGAATAGTGCATGTCAATTTTAATCAAGGTTCAATTGATTTTAAGCTCCAAAAAGTTCCTTGTTGAACATAAAATAAACGTTTGCAAGTTCTTTATCAAATGGACACGCTAATGGAATGGGATGTTTTTTTGCTTTATGTACTCGTAGCTCATAGTCTCGCGACCTGTCGGTCCAGTCTAGAGCAAGGTCAGGAGTGGAAAAAATTATTCATACATGTGTTTCGAGACTATTAGCGAGGAAGGGAAGATGTTTGATTTTCCTTAGCGTTGGTAAGTTGATCTTCTCCAATCCACATTTTCGGCTCCATGCACCGTTTGAACTGACTTGTGGGCGCTATGCTTCTGGTTGAGTCCGACATCAAGAAGATGGAAAAGGAAATTGGCAATTTGGCTGGAACAAGGTGGCAACTGCTTAAGAAGTGGAGGATCAAGTAGCATTCCAATGCTTATACCTAAGCATGTGCATTCGGCCTTGCTGATGGATGGTGTTAGATATTCGTATCGATTAAAACCTTTCTACACTACTCTTCACTCGTGTTCACTACTTCCATGAAACTCAACAAGAATATGCCTAGGTTCGCACCTGGTTTCGACATGATTTCCTCGAGTTCAGACTTCTACCTCGCTTCATTTGATCAGACGGACCACAACCGTATTTCAGGGGAGTATTGAGCTGTACTGCTCTTACAAATCCTTAATTAGTTACTACTATTATGATGGTGTAAGAGCATCTCCAATGGGAATGTGATGTGAGTCCTATGTGTAATCCTTTTTTAAAGGATGTGAGATCAATTTCTCCTAAATTTTAGAAGATGAAAGAATAGTATCTCCGGTGGTTAAAGTCTTAGTATTTGTTTATTTGTGTAGGTGTATAAATTCTAGTGGTTGAAGATTTTGAGACCATTGATTATAAAGTTCAATATTTAATCCTATCCATAGATTTGATAAAGTAGAACTTCACATCCTCTAACAGAACCTCTAAAACTAGAGGATTGACTAGAGGATGTCTAAGTAACTACCATCCATGTCAGCTTCACATTCACTTTAGACTTTTCCATTGGAGATGTTTTTTCAATCAAATCATTAAAATCCTTAATTATAGGACTTTTTTAAGGTCCCATTGGAGATGCTCTAATCAGTAACTAGCCTTACAGCTAGGAATTACCATTCCATCAAATATTCTCGTCGGATTAGGCTCAAAGCCTACTTGATGTTGTCTTGGGGAAGTGGGCCATCAAACTTTTACAAAAACTCACTTGGCCCATAAGACACATTGCAAAACTGATGCATCTGTTAGAGACGCGGTTTGCGCTACCAGGGTTTGTGGTAAGTGCTACCACCATGTCCCGACATAATAGGGTCATTTGTGATGCTCCAGGATGTATTCTAATACGAAAGTTAAACAAAAACAGAGATTATGAATCAAAGTAGAAAAAAATACTGAAATATATAGAAAGACGAGAGAATTTTATTGGATGATGGATCGATTGGTTACTCTTCTTAGCATGGATGTTGATTACCTGGGAGTGTGAA
This sequence comes from Papaver nudicaule, assembly GCA_023529015.1. NCBI lineage: Eukaryota > Viridiplantae > Streptophyta > Magnoliopsida > Ranunculales > Papaveraceae > Papaver > Papaver nudicaule. Next base: position 7,012 of record JAJJMA010197914.1, on the reverse strand, counting down.
TTTAAACTGATGAAAACTTGACACGTTCTCATCCCACTCCCACTATTTCTCGCATTCCCTAAGGAAATGGTATAAACTGAAACAACCCCTAACCAATCCACCACTAAATGTAACGGTACAATGAATGGGTTTTGCACGTTGGAGAATAAGACCAAGTCTTTCCCACATTCACTCGATGCACCCAAATCAAGCCCCATGTAAACTGACTTGGCAGCACCTTGATAGCCAAATATAGACCATCTGTAGAATACACATTTACCATATGGTGTGAGGCTTATTTGTCCATCAACACCATGGTTATAACCTGTAAGTTTAGGCCGATTGGCCACACTGTCCAACATCTCCCGCTTGGCCATTCGGCTAGTCTCCAATGAGACCCATAGAGATGACATGCCTTTTAAAATCTTCAACAGGTATAGCTTTTGTCAAAGGATCAGCAATCATATCCTTTGTTCTCAAATAACTCACAGTTATTTTCTTCTTCTTCGCAATATCAACTATATAGCGATACTACCTCTCAATGTGTTTCTTTATTGGATCACCACTTAGCTCACCATTTGTAATGTTGCTAATTGCAGTTGTACTATCACAACAAATGTTGATTGACCCATCAAGAATTAATTTCAAATCCCCTAAGAAACCTTTCAACCATACAGCTTCGCTGGTTGCACGACTATAAGCAATGTATTCCGCTTCCATCGTGGACTTCGCTACACATGATTGTTTCTTGCTAGACCAAGATACTGCACCACCACCAAGGGTAAATATATATCCACTGGTAAACTTTAACTCGTCTACGTCTCCTGAAATATCTGCATCAGAATACCCTTCTACAAGTAGAGAGTTACCACAATAAGTTAATTTATATCCCTTTGTTCTCTGGATATACCGCAATACATGTTTTACTGCATTCCAATGAGCAACACCGGGATTACTTTGAAATCTACTTACCAACCCTACAACAAAACTTAAATCAGGCCGGGTACAACATAGCATACATTAGGCTTCCAACTATCTGTTGTAGATGGTGAAAAATGGAAAAGGGATAAAATCGTAAAATCTCCTTCTGTTATACCTTGCCAAGAGGCGATTGCCTACTCAGGCATATCTCTATAGCTCTACTAGTTCCCTCTTATAACTTCCGAGTTGAGAGAATGATATCGTAGTGTGATTGCCTATTCATCCCGCCAACACATAAAACCATCAATTTATTTCATGTCGACATCGCTTTGAGTTCCTCGGCATCAGAACTAAATTGCTCACTGGTACTATGGTGGAGAATTGATAGACACGCACCCTCTCGGGTTTCCTCCTCGATATTTAAAGACCTCATGCCCTCGCCTAATCTCGGTAGAGACGGAGACGCACCCTCTCGGGTTTCCTCCTCGAAATACGACTCGACTTCCGAGTCCCAATGAAAACCTCAGAAGTACCGCAGCTCCAGGTCTGCCCAGAGCTCTCTGAGAGGCATACAATAGCCTAAACACGCTTAAAGCAGACCACACTCTAAACACAGAATGGTCTAATATACCATGGATAAGCACGCCATGACTCGAAACGCGCTGTAGTACAAGCGCATAATTGCGCCATAACACAAGCGCATGCACAACGCAAGCGCAGGCATACGCCACAGCACAAGCGCAGGCAAGAACGCCGCAATCAAGTTGGCCAAAGGCCAATGGCCGGGTCTCCCAGACCATGGCGTCATGAATCATGGCGCCACAACAGTTTGGCCTTGGCCAAAGGCCAGGTCGTGGTCTCTTGGACTCATGGCGCCACAAACTAGTCTGGCCTTGGCCAAAAGCCAAGGCCGTGGTCTTCAAAGACCATGGCGCCATGTACCTTGGCGCCATCACAAACTGGCCTTGGCCAATGGCCAAGGCCGTGGAACCCGTGGCGCCATAATGCATGGCGCCACGAAACTCAACCTTGGCCCAAGGCCAAGGTGCTGAGCTATGGCGCCACATCCATGGCGCCATGATATCTTGGCCTTGGCCCGCGGCCAAGGCCACTCCTACACACCCACTATGCGTGTCTCTAAAAGCTCCACACTCACGTTGGCCACAGTGTCATAGCCACACAAGCCTACTCAAACTCAATACAACCATGCAATATCTTCATACCACTCGAGATATCAAAACTTCACACGGGGGGATAACTTTAGGGGTATTGGTCTGGCGGTCTACGGCAGTTAGGAAGAAACTGATGGAGATGATGGGCAGTTATACAAAGATGGCGCGAGTGGACATGTTCTACACAACTCAAGCATATACAGAAACCAACTCATGTTCTCCACTCCTCCACTCTTGCACGACTCCCACCTTCTCTATCGAGAGATCAGGGTGAGTTCAACACTATAAATAGAGGCTCCCTCTATCTTCCAAGGCATAACATCTTTTCCAGAACCTCAGAGCAAAAACACCTGAGTAACTCGATACACCTCTAGCCTTGGAGATCTCCAGTCACCATCACGACGGAGATCTTGAACTCTCACACCCCGAAACGCATCCTCAACCTGATCTCAAGTTTCTTCCACTGTTTCCCTCCCTAGGCCAACCTCATCCTCTCTGTGACAGAAGCAATACGTGAACGGCCATTGACTTGGTTTAAGCTCGTCTTGTTCGATTTTAATCTCGAGCACTACAAAAGTACCCAGAGACGGTACATATGTTTTTCAGGTAAAAACACCTGCGCATACGGCTTTAATTTCATTTCATTACGTTCTTTTTCATTCGCAGGAGCCATTTTCTTAGATAATTTAGTCCCTTTAACAATGGGTGTTTCAACGGGACTACAATGTGTCATATTATATTTCTTTAGAACGCTATCTAAGTGTGCTTCTTGAGACAACTGAATAGTCTTATGAAGTCTATCTATAGTTAGTTTGATGCCTAATATAAAACTTGCTTCGCCCATATCCTTCATCTCAAAACGAGATTGAAGCCAAGTTTTAATTTGTACAATCAAGTTCAAATCATTTCCTAACAGTAATATATCATCAACATAAAGAGATAGCATGACAAAATTACTCCCACTGTTCAAAACATATATACAAGGATCATATGCATTAGATACAAAACCATAATCTGTAACAACATCATGAAAAGTTAAATACCATTGCCGAGATGATTGTTTCAGGCCGTAAAGGGATTTGTTTAACTTATAAACTTTTCCTTTATTATTTTCATCTACGTATCCCTCGGGTTGTTCCATGTATATGTCTTCCTCTAAGTCTCCATTGAGAAAGGCTATTTTACCATCCATTTGGTGTAATTCTAAATCTAAGTGAGCTACAATTGCTAACAAGATTCTTATGGATGTAAATTTAGCTACAGGAAAATATGTTTCAGAATAATCTTTATATTTTTCTTGTGTGTAACCCATAGCTACTAATCTAACCTTATGTTTGTCTAGTGACCCATCAGCCTTGTATTTCTTTTTTAGAATCCATTTACAACCTATAAAATTCTTATTTTCAGGTAAATCAACAAGTTGCCAAACATTGTTTTTGTCAATTGAGTTTATCTCATCATCTGTAGCAGTTTTCCATTTATCAGCATCATGCATTGCATAGCTTGTTTAAAGTTTAAAGGATCAACATCATAGATATCGTCATCATACGAAGAAAACTCACTATCAAAAAATTCATATTCACCTAAAACAACTGCATAATCTTTCAAATAAGAAAGGTGGATTCCTACTTATAACAATCTTAATAATTGTATCAAGCACCGGAGGAGATTCAATTATCTTTTCACTATCTAATGAAGGTGTCTTATCCTTCGGAATTTCAAACAATTCAATCATACAATCAGTAGACATTGGTTCCAAGTTATCTTCGATGAAGTATGCATCTCTACTTTCAATTACACCTACAGATCCATCATCATGGTGAATAACAAACCTATAACCTTTAGAATTGTCAGCATAACCAATAAATGTACATTTAAGAGTCTTAGGGTCTAGTTTAGATCTATTTTTATCTAACACCCTAACATGTGCATTTGCACCCCAAATTCTAAGGTGACTCAGATTTGGTTTTCTACCATTCCACAGTTCATAAGGTGTAGAAGTTACAGATTTAGATGGCAATCTATTTAGAATGTAAACAACAGTAGATAAAGCTTCACCCCAAAAATGAGTGCCTAATTTAGAGTGACTAAGCATGCTTCTAGTCATATCAAGAAGTGTACGGTTTCTACGCTCCGCAACACCATTTTGTTTTGGTGAGTCGGGCATAGAAAACTGATGTATTATACCATTTGTCTTACAAAATTCACCAAAATTTTCAGAATTGTATTCACCACCTCTATCACTACGAAGAATTTTAATTTTTCTCCCTAACTGATTTTCAACTTCATTCTTATATGCGATAAAAATATCCAAAGCGTCAGATTTTTTAGCCAACAAATAAACATAACCAAAACGACAATAATCATCGGTAATGGTTATAAAATACGTCATATCTCTATGAGTTTTGACATTTAGAGGACCGCATATGTCACTGTGAATGATATCTAACAAATTATTTGATCTAATAGCTTTACCAAAAGGCTTCCTAGACATTTTACCCAGCAAGCATGGTTCACATACGTTAAAATCAACTTTGATTCTAGGGATTAAGCCAGTACTAGACCTGCGTGATAATTTATCTTTGTTAACACGGCCTAATCTCATGTGCCACATAAGAGAATCGGAAAAATCAAGAGAATTAAAACACTCGGAAGAATAAGCGGAAGAGTTAATTACTTTATTAAAATCAGAAGATTTCTTGTTCAAGCGATACAAACTATCAACTTTAGTACCCAAAATAAAATCCTACCATGCTTTCCTACAGACACTTTTCCAGACCTAATTCTAACCTCAAAACCCTTATCATCAAGACACGGGACATAAATTAAGTTTCGCCTCATACTAGGAGCAAACAGTACATCAGTAAGAACCAAATTATTTTGACCAGGCAAAGACAATTTCACAGTTCCAATGCCTAAGACATCACAATAGGTATTGTTTCCCATATAAACCATGTTTTCGCCGGTTTTAAGCTCCTTAATATCAACGAAACATTCCCTAGATTTAGTCACGTGCCTTGATGAAGCTGAATCTATCCACCAAGCATCTGCATCACAATCAGCTAAAAGGGATTCTGAGACAACACAAACAATATACTTAGACCCACTATTCTTTGGGTTATTGTCATCTTCTAGGCAGTTGGACTTGTAATGTCCTTGTTTCTTACAGTTGTAGCATGTGACATTCTTTGCATTGTAATTCTTCTTCTTTTTGAAGTTCTTCTTAAAAGGCTTCTTGCTAGGTCCAGAATTCTTGTTATGGTTTGGCTTGGGTACAACTTCAGTAACATGGGATTGGGAAGATTCTCCTCTATTTTCACGGCATTGAGCTTCAACACCCAGCAACACAGGTAAAGTAATCATAGTAACTTCTCTGCCAGACATGTTAATAGCTACTATTACAGAATCCCATGAACAAGGAAGACTATGCAAAAGGGTAGAAACTTGCATCCTATCAGGTATAGGGTGCCCTGCTGCAACTAGTTCCTTTGATATTACTGTCATACGACTACAATGGTCGACTACAGATTCATTTTCTTTCATACGGGTGGTATTGAATTTTTCAATCAACAATTGTATATAAGTTTCTGACTGTCCCCCATAGGATTGAGTGACAGCATCAAACATAACCTTCGCAATTGGATATCCTTCATATATGATTTCTAAATCAGGATCCATAAAGGTTGACATAGTTGATCTAGCTAGCTTATCATCTTCCAGGAAACGATCATAGCTACGTCTAACGGTAGGACTATGATTAACAGGCTCATCAGGAGTAGGAACATCTATAACATACTCTACTTTGTCTTGAAAGAGGATATGCCTAATACGTCTTTTCCAAGTGGAGAAGTTGGTATCATTCACACGTTCAGTTATGCTAAGCTCATGACTCACAACTTTAGAACCCATATTGCAGTATTTGTAGTTAACTAAGAAACTTCAAATTAAGTATTATGAAGTAAAACAGGAACGTACTGACCTTGTTTTTTTTTGTTAAAACAAAACAATAGATGCACCTTTTATTTCCTTGATGACTGCGGCAACAATTTCAGCAGAAAAATACCACGCCCAGTGTGTTCTTCGATCAGGCAATTTCTCGAACAGTTAGGAAGCAGAAATTGGTTCTCCAAAGAACAAAATTGTTTTAGAATTTTATTCTCACTCAAACTCTCCTAATTAGAGTTGGTCTGATGCCATTGATGCTCCAGGATGTATTCTAATAGGAAAGTTAAACAAAAACAGAGATTATGAATCAAAGTAAAAAAAAAAATGAAATATATAGAAAGACGAGAGAATTTTATTAGATGATGGATCGATTGGTTACTCTTCTTAGCATGGATATTGTTTACCTGGGAGTGTGAATTTATACTGATGAAAACTTGACACGTTCTCGTCCCACTCCCACTATTTCTCGCATTCCCTAAGGAAATGGTATAAACTGAAACAACCCCTAACCAATCCACCACTAAATGTAACGGTACAATGAATGGGTTTTGCACGTTGGAGAATAAGACCAAGTCTTTCCCACATTCACTCGATGCACCCAAATCAAGCCCCATGTAAACTGACTTGGCAGCACCTTGATAGCCAAATATAGACCATCTGTAGAATTAGGGCTGTCAACGGATGGGATTCCGACGGATTTTTGGAAATCCGATTCCGTTAGGCTTAGACATATCGGAACTCCGATAGCCGATAACATCCTATAGGATCTCCTAAATGAAAACCGATTCCGATAGGTTAAGCTATCGGATGTCCGACGGAATTCCGATAAATTCTGATATATTCTGAAGGCCTTAATAAAGCAGTCTTCCTTGTAATTCTTATCATTGGAATTAACACTCAACACATAGAACCCTTTGCCGGCCCCAATACCAGTAATCTGACTGGTGCCATCGAAATGAGATAGTTACCCTAAAATTTCCTGAAAGACACAAATG